>BQNB010095037.1:0-25968 GCA_026074375.1 Tanacetum coccineum
AATCTCAATCTCAAATCACAAACAATCTCTATGCTAGCGCACAACAGTACCCGGCCACGCCCTAATCATTTATGACACTTAATCCTTTTCGAACTATGACTTTGTGGGTATTCTACCACAAATCATAGAAAAGAAATCAAGACATAAATAAACCACATGTTCACAAAAATCATCATTCATACACAATCAAACATTTCACCAAATCATTTCACACATAAGTATTATGAGAATACTCCATCTATAAATTCATTTCACAAATCCGACATTCAAATGATAAATTTAGACACATCTCAGAAATGTTTGTAAAGATTAATACCTACAAAGATTCCTACAAGTTTGGTGATGTAGCTCGCCAAAGGCCTCCAATTGCCGTAATCAACGTAATCTCAAGAGTGGTGGTTCTTCCTTCAAATTTGTCCTCACACTCTCATGGATTTGCAGAGATATTTCTACAGCTTTTGGGGTGAATATAGGTGGTGGAAACTTAACCTAATTGAGGGTTTCTTGTTGTTGTTTTTAGGTCAAAACCTCCACTACTATATATATTACTTCCAAACCGACTTAAGAAGTAAATGGAAGTCCCCTCAGTTGATATTATGAGTACATGATCGGTTTCCAGGCATTATGGTTCGTTAATACTCTCATAATTACAAAAATGTAACTGACAGCGTGGTCCTGCCGGGCGGCAAAGTCTTGCGCCGGGCGGCAATACAATCGAGCTCTCTGCCGGGCGGCAATCCCTTCTGCCGGGCGGCAGAGTGCTCGTCGCAATGTGCGATCTTCACTTTTCTTCGTCTTTCGTCCTCCGATCAACTTTTTATCCCTCGGGCTAATTCATACCACATGTTTATGACCCAAAGTGCATATTTTACTGTTCCAGAGGGGTCTTCAAATCAAATATCGAATTAGCACTCACTTCATAGCTTCTTTTCTTCACTTCGTATCTTTCGGCTAGCTGCAACACAAGAAACTCATATTGCACAATAACAGGGGTAAAAGCAGTATTATTTAACCAATTAGCACATATAAAACCAAGATAACGCATCCCAAAACATACCAAATCTAGGCGTTATCAAATTCCCCCACACTTAAGTTCTGCTCGCCCTCGAGCAGGTTCATTCTTTAAAATCAAAAAGTTACTTCAAAATTAGTATCGCAACAACTCCGAAAGACAACGTGAGAACCAGGTAATTTATCAAAAGGATTTTTATTTACTTTTTGTTTGTAACTAAAGCTGGTTAAATTTACAAACTCCTAGTTACCAAGTAAGTTATTTCCTAACTCTCTGATGAACTACCAGTATCACGTCTTAGCACATTGGCTAATCGATACTCCAACATTTAACTTCTTCTTCCTTCGTCTTCATAATTTATAGCTTCATTGGCTATTTATTCACTTTTTTTCCCTTTTTTTTTTCCTTTTTCTATACGATCACCCTCCACTACTTAAATTGGTAAATAGTACTTTCCGAACTTAAACTAATAGTTATTATAGCACAATATTTAATTTATCATATATAAATTTATAATTATTATATTTTCAAATGGTTTGCTATTACTTTTATCATTTAATTCTCTTCAACTCATTCTTGGAAGTGGTTGCGGAACAAAAATTAAATCGGACCATTTTTTCTTTCTTTTTCCTAATTACTTTCTCTCCCCACAACTTAAGTTTGTGCATGTCCTTATGTAAGTAAACGAAACTCAAAGTAAAAGAAAAAAAAAAAATAATAAAAATAGGAAAAGTTAGGACAATCGATACTACCCGATTTACGATGCAATCTTCATACGTGGTTTCGAGTATGCGAATCAAGTTCCTTCCTAACTTAGGTATGATAAACCACCATATACGTCAACACATGCTATACCCTGACTAAAACACTGCATATTTTACCGCATTCCCAAAATAACATGATAAATAAAAACATCCTAAAATTAACAATCCACAAAAATAGTTTAACACACATAAGTTTAACTTCCTACAATACGAATTAAATTATCCAATTGAATTTAAACAAAGTTTTTAAACTTTTCCGTGCAATCACTCATCCATATCATCATCATCATTAAATCCAGCCCCTCTAGATGAACCTCCAACTGCATATCCTGAAGAACTACCTCTAAAATCTGACATGGCACTCATGAAGTAATCATCCCAACCCCCCCCCCACAACAATCCATAGCTTCATCTCATTGGTTTATGTTGCTTTGATTACCTGAGTTAGGGTAATGTATGTAGTGGTAAGGGTATGGTATATTTAGATAGGGGTATGGTGGAACATTTTGGTGGGTAATAAGTTGGGTATGCAAAGTACCTTGGTCCAGCCAAATGATGGAGAATGGGATTGGAATTTCGCAGCATATAATTATTCCGAAATCAACATAGAGTCTCTCCAAAACATTCCCTCGCTCAATCTTAATCAAACTAGTGTTCCAATCTCCCAACTCGTGTTCAACCCTCCATGCACTTGCCTCAGTCACTGGCTCCTTCTTCATCTTGAGTTGCATTTCAGTTTTTTTCTTCAAGCTATGTATTTCTCCACATCTAACTCTTCTGCCAACATTTTGATATCCAATAATCACAGTCACTCGGCTCTGACACTTTTTTTCTTGATCTCATCATCCACATAATAGCCAAGAAAACATGCAATTTTGGTCATTTAATATGAACCGCTCCAAATGACATTATTTCTTAGTTGCCCGGTGCGTTCTTGTAACAAATGATCCGCTATGGATCCAAGCTAAATTCACTCCACGCAACTCCTCTAAAGCGTTCATCATCCACAAATCTCGCTTTTGGCATCTCTCTCTACTAGCTACCCTATGCACCAAAGATCCCATAATAACTTTGTGCATAATTCGCATTAGTGGTTCTTTCACAAGCACTTCCTTGTGGTTAGTCAATGTTGGCTTACCAACTCTAGTATAATAATCCTTATGATCAAACTGCTTATCATCAACCTGTAGCTTACCAAAGTATACTTCAAATAAATGATGCTTTACCTCGTCCTTTGTAAACAAACCAAGCACAACTGCAAACTCGAGAAGTGTAAGTATATGCTCATGCCTACACAATTGAAACCATATACACTTCTCCTTCATCAAATTGTTTCTATCCACATCCTTATCAAATACAATGTTGAAAAGAATTCCAACACCTATTCAGGATAAATTTCATTATCAATTAAAAGTGCTCTTTCCCACGAGTAATCAACAAATACATCTCCATCTCCTTCATAGATGTACTCCAATTTCATCATTTCCTCAAGGTATCCTCGAACATATCCATCAAGCATAAGCAGTTAGCAATCTTGACGTTCTCCAAAGCTCCGTTCCTTTTTTCTTG
The DNA here is from genome assembly GCA_026074375.1 of Tanacetum coccineum. Taxonomy (NCBI): domain Eukaryota; kingdom Viridiplantae; phylum Streptophyta; class Magnoliopsida; order Asterales; family Asteraceae; genus Tanacetum; species Tanacetum coccineum. The sequence continues at coordinate 3,346 of BQNB010095037.1, forward strand.
TTAATTTTGACAAACTTCTCACTGTAAGCGTGCCTCTTTCACGGATAGCAAATCCCTTCCATTTTAGGTTAGCTTTCGAACAGGTTGCTGATTGTGTCCCTTTTATCCTTCTCTCGGTACTTCGCAATAAGTGGATTTTGGCAACGGTATCCTTGTGACTTTTCTGCAAAATTAGAACAAATATAAGTCCTAACAATCTAGTTTTTAACTAATAAAACCAAGTATGTCATGTAACCTTTGCCATTTTGTGTTCTGAATATTTCATATATAGTCCTTTGACTATTTGACTTTTATCAGTTTATTCAGATTTTATACCGTGTTGACGGTGATGATTTTATGAGTTATGTGATGATTTGAGGTTTATTGTGATTAATAATTCCTTTTGGAAGGTATTATTGTGTTATGTGTTATTACGGGTGGTTTGTCCGTGAATTTTGAGAAATGTTGAAAACGAGTCTGACACGTCCGTTAATGTCTCCAAATGAGTTGTGAAGGTGTAAAAAATGAAAAAATTGTTATGTTAAAATACTATAGGTTAATGGAAAGTATTTTTTAAACGTGAATAATATGCTCATTATTTGGGTGTAAATTTTACGGTTGAGTTTTTCCGAGTATTTAACTGATCCTGACACGAAAAGAAAGGCTCGAGACCACTTTGGATCTATGGCCGGTCAAGAAGTCAAAGAAGGGGAACAAAATGGCTTAATTTTAGCTAAGTTGTCTAGGAATGATACATTTATCGCTTATCACTCATTTTCTCATAATTCCATTTTCATTTTCAAAAAAGTAAAAACACACACTCAAGTGTGTGTGTCTTTGGTCGTCCGCCCCTAAACCACCACCATCCACCATAAAATTTTCAACTTTGATCGAGAACGTGATATTCCGGGTTGATACGAGTGTTTAGGTATTCATTAAACAACGTTTGGGTTGTCTGGTTCGTGTCAAAATATACATATTTGAAGATTTTCTTGTAAGTTTTCAAATTTAAACTTCGTTTGTCCTTTTGGGTTTATTTTGATGCATAGATGTTAGTTGTAAAAGGTGATCGTTGTATAAAGTTGATTTTTAGAGCGAAACGAAAGAAAAAGAGTGTTGGTTCGTGAATAGGTTAAAAAGGAAAAAGAGGTTTTTGTAGTTTGATGTTGTTGGTCGTGATGTGAATAATATATGATGCTAGATAACTTATTTTTGATAGTTGCTGTATGCTTATCGGGCTTATTTTTAAGCTATTTCTTGGCTTATTTGGGCTTATAGGCCACGAATGGATTCCCAAAATCACTAGAAAAGTGATTTTGATTATTTTTGTGTTATGGCGTATGTTGTGGACTATTTTTGAGGCTTATAGTAGTAACCAAATGCGATACGTAGCTTACTATTTTATTTTAAGCTTAATATACGTAATTTTGAGCATATGGGCTCACGGCCTGGTTGCTAGTAAAGCAACACACGTAATAATAAAATATATAATATGATGAAAAATTACCAAATTACCCTTGAGGACAAAGGTAAAAAAGAAAATCTTCAAAAATATATATAATATAATACGTATATAAACCGGGAAGTATGATTCCCGGGTCGTTATTCTCCAACGATTTGTGAAATTGAAACTACGTTTGTTGTTTAGACAATGATTTGAATTGGAAACAAAGATTGATTTGATTATCTACTTCTACTAATTAAAATAAGCAAATTATAACAATTAAGCACAAAAACAAATAATGGGAAATTAAACTTTAACTAAAAACGCAAAACGGGAACCCTAAATAGCAATTAAAAAACCTAATTTTTCAAAATTAAACCTAAAATGAAATTTTCTTTTAAAATGGACTATTAAATTTGACTAAAAGTATGTTTAAAGAAAACTGCTACAAAAAGGATTTGAAATGGCTTTAGAACAAGAAAAAACGAGAACGGGAGACGAATCCCGTTCTTTTAAAAATCGAAATTTTGCCAGATTAAACCACACTACGAAAGTAAAACTAATTTCCTAGAAAACTTTATGATAAAAATAAAATTTTCTAAAAAAGGATTTAATATTTTTTTGATTATTTTTTCTATTTTTATGATTTTTTTAAAGTTATTAATCCAAAATTATATGTTTAAAATTAATAAAATATCTATAAAAATTTAGAAAAAATAACAGAAAAATTGCTTATACTAATTAGAACCTATGGAAAAATAAACTCGATTACACTGCTTAATTAATTAAGCACGGAATAAGCTAAAAACAGCTTATAAGCTTTGAGGAAAAAACGTTATTAAAAAGTGAAATAGTGTAGATGTATAACAAAAAAGACCCCAGGGCGTGTTGGTAGTGAGTGTGTGTTGTGTTGTTATTAAAAGGGTTGAGGGTGTTGAGGTCGGGGGTTCGAGCCTTGCTCACCCCCGATTTCCACCTTCCCCTTTTTTTATATTAAAAAACTTATAAAAGCTAAGTTTTAGAAAAGCTGAAAATAAGCATTTTTACTAAAAGAAACTTTTTACGAAAAGCCCTAAATAAGATGTTAACGCTTAAACTTGAAGAAATCTTTAATCGTTTTTTTTTGGGTATTTTTCTTAAGCTAATAATCTAAAAGCCTACAATAAGCTAAATTAAGCTACTATTAAGCTAATACTAACCTAAAGAGCTTAAATGAACAAGAATAAGCACAAAGTACAGGCCATAAGCTTAAAAATTCAAAATAAGCACTTATAGAAAACTAAAAACCAAACAGTCCCTACAGGGATCTTTGAGCTTATTTTAAGATAAGCTCTTGGATCCTTGTGGGGAAATGACTTATTGAAGCTTATTCTACAACTAATAAGCTTTCAAAAACAACTTTTGGAACAAGGTTTGAAATCCAATAGCTTATTACAAAAGCACTTAAAAACAGACTCAAGACTTAAATCATGCTTAGTTTTACTTTGAAAATGAAAATGAAAAAGGGCACTTTTGCAGCTTAAAAACATATTAGTAAGACAACTTAGTTTGAAAAGGCAAATTGAAAATGATGATTAATGACCTAAAAACTATTTGTATTATGAAAAGCTAAAGCTAAAAACTATTTTAACTCCTTAAAAATTAAGCTATAAAATAGAAATTTGTCTATTGTAACTGCTGATGCAGTTGACACAATTGTGACCAAAACTTAAACTAGACAAAATGCAAGCCTATGATTATATTTCTAACACTCTTAAAACTCATTCCTAGATACAAATTAAGCAAAGACACAAACTGAATCTGAATTAAGCTAATAATTCAATTAAAACTAGACAGATTATGACCCTATGAAAACATTAACTCAAGAAAAATGAATTAATCTATTATGACAGTATGATTACTAGTTATACAAACCTAAATGAGAGTTTTAAAGCAACACAATAAGACCAATGGCCAACAACGAGATTAACTTGTGGTTTAAAACTGTTGTGCCAATTCACTTCTTTAAAATCATTGAAACCCATTTAAGCTTATGAATTAGAGATTTAATGAACAAAAGTTAATTACCAGATAGCAAATAGCCAAAAACAGATCTAATGAACTTATATTAATAAGCAAATAAGCCAGATACAAAGAACTAAAAACCATGCTAATATTTTTGAGTTTTTTGACGTTTATGAATTAAAACTCTATGAAAATCTAAGATTTATGTTATGAAACTTAAAAACAGATATTCAAACATATTTAATAAGCACAATAGACTGAACTTATAAGCCACAATTAAGCTAGCAGATAGCAGAATAGCAAATTTGTACTAGGAATTTAAAGATAGAAAGGATAAAAAAAACTTACAAAGGCCTTAGCTAAACAAATGCAATAAAGGCTCAATTGAGCTGTCTACAAGCTCTGGCTTATTAAGAATAAGCCATTAAAAGTCTCATAAGCTCTTCCATGATTAGCTTATTTCAATCAAATGTCCAAAATCCATGAAGAGGGTAATTAATTATTTTAAGATTAAGTAAATTAGATGACTGGAATTAAGCTTAATTTGAGCTTAGAGACTCAAAGAGCTAATAAGAGCTTATTAGAAGCTATAAACATAATAAATAAAAATTTGAGCTCAATGAGAGCTTATGACAGATTTAGATAAAAGTGAACTTGATTTCTCTATTAACTAGAAATGGTTTACAATATATTGAAAAAAGAGATACAATTACTGAATTTGAAAAGCTAAGCTAGAGTTTTAAAAAGTAACATTACATAAGCTAAAAATTCTAGAGCTAAATATCAAGATAAAGAAGGTCCATGTGTTATGAGTGAGTGAGGGCTATTTATAGCCTGCCTAAAGATGCTTTAGGTCTTCTAGCCTATCTCCACTTGCTTGATCTTGGACCTTAAATAAATTCAAATCATTGAGTCATATTTGAGTCGATGGGATCACTTTGGTGAGCACAACGGTTGCCAACTTGGCATTTCTGTGTCGTCTCAGAGACATTGTGCTTCTTTATGGAGGATTTGGTGAAAATCTAGCCCTTGTGTGTTTCCTTCCTTGAATCGCATGTCATTCTCTTTTAGAATTGACTATGGAAGGGGGGGGGGGCCTTTCTTGTGACGGTCAATCTCTGCCAAACATGTCTTTTTTTACTTGAATTGGACTGCCATGTGGTCAATTGTGATTTGCCCTTTGTTTTGACTCGAGGTTAAACGGGGACGATGGGTGAACAGTGAAAACTGTTTTTCCTGCTTATTTTTTACTGAAAGGGATGGGGGGTGATTGGGTTTGGACCGGGTGCTTATACAAAAGCTTATATTGGTTTTGGGCTCTGGTTAGGGGTTTTGGGGTCGGGCTTGGACTTTGTGTTGTTATATGAGTTACGAGGTTATACTCTTATAGTGTCAAGAGAAAATCTACCGTTACGGGCTTAGGAACTTTTTATGAATTTTGGTTAACTTTGAGGGACTGATTTGGAATTTTTGGGTTTTGTCTTTTTATGGATGACCACTGTTGACCATGAGTTGACTTTTGTTGATCTTTGATAGCATTCTTCCGGCTCTTGTATTCTCTTTCCGTTCCCGTGTCCGTGTTTGTTCGGTTTTGACCGTTTTCTTGCGATTTTTGCAATATTCGTACCTACACAATCACAAAGACAAAACAAGCAATATTCAAGCATTTAAAGCACAATTTTGTCTTTTTAGGGCCATTTTTGATATAAAACAGATGTGTGTTTTCACACATATCACGGCCCAATAAGTCCATTTAAGCCATGGCTTAATAGGAGGGCTTATTGTGGTCCGAATTATTTTCTACATATAAGTATATACTTATATATGTAAATGGACTTTATTTTTGGACTTGGATCGTATTTTGGACTTATAAATGTCTTAATGGACCCTTGTTGGGCCTTAAAGCCCAATAAGCGATATTTAGTAGTTATGAGAGTTTTGACGGACTTTTGAAAGTGGAAATGTATTTACGAAGTGATATTGAATGATATTTTAGAGAAAACGTGTTGGTAAGCGTTAACGATTAAGATTTTAGAATTTTGTCAAAAAAATGTCGAATTTGTGAAAAATGTTGAAAATAAGGTTTGAAACCTTGCAAAACGTTGTATAAACGTACGAGTCATGTCAAAATTTCGTAAAAAGTTTATACTGAGAAATTTTCTTAAAAACATGATTTTTGATTTTAAATAATAAAATAATATTTAATCATGGTATTATTTAATAAATTCACTAAAAGACGATAATATAATTTTTTCTCAAAAATTTCTAAAGTGCTTTATTATGAGTAAACGTTTCATTTTCAACGTATAATGATTTATTATTAAAGTGCATATGGTGTATCGAATGGACTTGTCAAGATATTTTATAATTAATAATTATTATATATTATATTATTACTTTCTATTTTACACTAAATAGTTTAAGTATGTATTATCGAGGAATGAGACTTGATATGATTGTGAAGTTAAAATGTCACCATCACTCATAAATTGTTTTTGGGTAAATTGTACAACGAGTCTAAACTCTTGCATCATACGTGAGATTGTTTTGGAATTGGATGATTAAATTGGGACATTAACTGGACTAGGTCTTGTGCGGGCGTCGTTGCATTTGCTTGTGTGATTAAGAGTTGGTTGCTAAAGACTTGCTTGAGGTGAGTTCTCGTAGCCCAACTTTTACTGTTTTTTCCATTAGGGAAATAATGATACTCATGTGTTTTGAAATGTTTTGAATTGATATGTGCGAAATTTGGTTTTGTTTTTGGGATAAGTTATCCATGTGCTTATGACTGCTATGTGAATATTATGTGTTGTATGATTGTTTGGAGCGGATGGGTACGCCTACCCAGTATTTGTGTGATTATTGGAGCGGATGGGTACGCCTACCCAGGTTTGTGTGTGGTCCTGCCCTAATTTTAGTGCTCGGTAGGCCATTTAGGTGCGTAAGTGACATATGGTTATTGATTAGCGGTGATGTTAAGGTTGTTTGCATATATTCACTGTCATATAGCACTATTGTCCACTGTTGAAATATTGGCACAACTTTTGGGTTTAAGGTCAAACCTACGAGCTCACCAACATTATTGTTGACGTTTTCGAGTATCATATTCAGGTGAAGTGAAAGAAGAGTAGTTTGGTGATTTTGGTAGCAGACTTAGAAGTATCCCGTGTGGAATTTCGTTTGAAGTCATGCTTGCTTATTGTTTGATTTAGTGCTTGGATGTTTTGGATTAAGTTTGGATTATGGTCCCCTATGAGGACATATGAATCATTGTAAGAGATTGTGGATTTTAGTTGCGATTTGGGACATCACTTGAGTTTGTTCAAGGTTGATGGACTTTATAGCACTTGGAGTTTATGCAATGTAGATTTCTTAATTTTGTATCTTGTGTTATGATTGACCACTATGTTGCATTCCCGAGTTTTCGTCATTGTCGGGGTGTGACAAATCATGCTTATGATTTTTATTTGCAACATGGTTTAAGTTCTACTGTTGGCGTATTTTTGCTTACCTAATTTTTGTTAATAGAACGAAAATGATTGTGACGGTGTTACATCATGTAAAGTCAAGTTTTTGTTAATAGAACGGAAATTTTTGCTACAATTAACATGCTATTGTTTTGAGAGCTAGATAGAATGACCTTCTTATTGTTGTATTTTTCTTCAGATGTTGTAACACTGGAATAATAACTTGAGTTATTTTGGTTAAAGAGTATATTCAGTGTTAAACGAATGATAAATGTTCTTACATAGTATAAACTAAAAGTGAGAGTAAGTAACTAACTAAAAGGTTAGGAGCAGTAAGCTGTTTAGCAATAGCCTTAATGGCTTGAATAAACATTGCTATTTGTTTGTTTTGATATATGGGTTTTTGATTTTTAGCTTCTGATAAAAAGTTGTTTGCATACACTTTAGGACAACAAGTGTGTTAAGTAATCTTTCATTAATGAGTAAACATAGGTAAAAAATACCAACTTTTATGAAATCTTTGTTAGTACTATATTTGGTTACTCAAAATATAAAAAGATTCATGTGATGTTATAAATTCTCAATTAAGCAAAATGTATTGCCATTGTAGTACTCTATTTCATTCGTATTGCCTCCCCCGGTTAAAAATTCTCAATTAAGCAAACTGTATTTTTTCCGACTATTACACTACGGCAACCAAACTAAAAGATTTTGTTGGAACTTATAAGTGCGTTTAGTAATTTTCTCTATGGTTGCGTTTCAATTGATTTTTTTGTAAATTACTTTTTAATTTGTGTGAAGAAGAAGCAATATATTTTTACAATTCTATTTAAGTACATTCAAGATAGTTTCAATTGTGATCCATATTTAATCACTCTTTAGGCTCTTCAAATGTAGATAAACGATGTTGTAATGGCTACTACTAGTGAAATATTACGATATTTAATCTATACGATCTCTTTATGTCTTGGTAATGATAAACATGTAACTTGTAATACATAAAGTGCGCAAGTTACTCGTAATCACAAATTATCAATGCATACTCGCATCCACATCTCTCGACGTCTCAAGTCTACATCAACACCGACATTTGTTTGCACCCGACATAAATCACATAAGGTATGTACAAACAACATTAAACTTGTAAGATGATCAAAGAAATAAGTTTTTGTCTTAAACAATACATTTTTATAAATGTAACAAAACAATTTCTCAAAAATTAATTAGACAAATTATTTTTGAATTATAAAGAAATATTTTATGTAGTAATTATTTCAAAATTCAAATCTAGCCATTTCCCCCCAAAACAAGTGTCACTTTCACCAGACAAGTTTGTCACCACAAAAAGACAAAAACAGGAGCGTTTGTCGATCCGGCGGCCCCCTAATATATCTGGGACCGTCGTTTCCTGACAGGCTGTTTTTCAGCTCCTATAAATAGTGGGTCACCTCCAACTATTTTGATAACCTTTTTGCACGATTTTCTTTCAGTTCTTTCTCTCTAGATCTCACTAAATCTCTTTAAATCTTTGATCATTCAACTTGGTTAATCTTGTTTAAATGTGATCAAATCTTCTATCTTTTCCTCCTTTCCTCAAGTGCAAGAGAAGAACTTTCGTCATCATCAAGATACGAAGTTATGTAGTCTAGTTAGTTCATTTGTAACATATGTTACATATAGATCGAGTCCATGTCTTCAAATCTTTAGTAGTGTGTAGATCCGAATGGTGTGTATATTCGGAAGGGTTGATTGTGGGTTGGTTAGTATTTTGGGCCTTAAAATACATTAGTGTAGTGGTAGATTGGTTCTAGCTAAGATTAGGACTCGACATATACCTTAGTGCCGGAAAATTATGTAAGCGACGCGGTTTATGTGTTTAGGCTATAAAACACAAGATTTGTTATGTTGGGCCATAAAACATAACGGGTTTGGTTGTACCCAAAGAAGGGCTCGACATCTAGCTTAGTGTCGGAAAATAATGTAAGCATTGGTATAAGGTTTTTTCCGCTAAAAGGGAGCTTGTTAATTAGTGAAGTAACTCTCGAGTTGGATACTCGAGGAGTGGAGTAGGGCGAAGAGGAGCTTCTTGACCGAACCACTATAAATCATCGTGTCGGTTGGCATTTTCTCTTACCTTTCTCTTTACTTATGTCTTTACATTTATCGCTTTACTTTTACACTTGCATTGTGTTTATGATTGTGTGAATTGTTGTGTTTGTCATGGTTGTGTAGCTCCTTGTAGTAAACATTGTGAGTATGGATATATTGGTAGAATATGTGCTAGTTATTGTAAATCCATTATCGACACTTCTCATATTGCGTCAAACTTGATTGGTGATTTAATACAAATGATCTAATCTAAAAACCTCTTCTGGAGGCGGTCCCTTAAATAGGGCAGCCCCTTGATGTTCTAGGCGGCCCCCCATATATTTATGGGACCGCCAACAGAGAGTGATGTAATAATTGATACAAAAGATTTAAAGTTTTTAAAAGGAAACGTATTCACCCCCCTTTACGGTTTCCACAATTGGTATTAGAGCCACGTCTCTCTAGTTTTCAAAACAAATGGTTTTTAAAATAGAGTACGATCCATGTATCAAATTACCCATGAAGGGGGACTAAATATGAAAAGTGTTTTGTTGTTTGATTCGTACTAGTTTTGTTATTAAATATACTTTGTATACTAGCTTGAAGGAAAAATTTCTCAAAAGAACTTAGAAGTGCCAACTTATGTTTGTCTAAGTCGTAAGAGTAGAAATGATGTCTAAAACACGAAATTTATGTGCTGGAACAACTTTTTAAAATCATATGTTCTACAGATAAGTCACCAAATGATTTTGAACAAAAAACGTGTTTTGGGGTCACTGGTGGCGGTCTCATAAATGTTAGGGCGGCCCCCAAATATATCTGGGGGCCGTTACCTTTATGGGGGCCGTCTGTTTGTTTCAGCAGATTTTGGCAAACTTTGAAAAATCATATAAAATTAACCGTAAGTCTGTAGAAGTCGTGCCACCCGCCATTTCGAAGATAATTGAGTCTACTCTCATTTAAAAGTACTTCCAAGTCTTCATTCTAAACTTAAATAAGTCAGAAATGCAAAATACTACATAATGGTCAAAACTTTGAGTTCCGTTTTAACATAAAACTTGTATTTTACATTTTCCTTTGAGTCGGGCATTTCTAATTGATATATCATTGAAAAATAGTTTAATATTCCATTTAAAAAATATTGATCTTAATTAATCTTTGAAATGGGGAGGATCTATTTTATTTTCAAATCAAATCAAGCTAAGTATACATCGTTATATCTAATATACAAAACAACAAAGAATATCCTTATGTGTATGCCTGATGATTATGTGTGTTTACTTCTATTTCAACTTGGTTAATAGATATTAATAAGTAATCATTACTATTTGTAATTGAGATAATTATATATCTAAACACATGTGCCATGTATGCTATTTGTATGTTATTAGTTTTCGGATTATGCCTAATAGGAATTACGCTAGATTTCTTGCGTCAAGTTGCAAAATTGTTTGTGCATTGCATATAGGCATAGATCACTATATTTATAAGTGTTACATAAACATCTTGTAGATCATTTTGAGTGTAGTAACCCACTTAGGAATAAGAGTTTAATAGTTTGTCAAGTGTGTGGAAAAATTAATGTCCTAAGAACATATGTTAAAACCCGTCACTAAAATATTTCCAACACATCAACTCTCTTCTAACAAGAAGTCTAAATCTTTTCATAATCTTGCGGTGTTTGACCTTGGGTTGGTTAAACAAAATAAAAGATTGTATTAATACATTGGTAATTAAGTACAAAAAAATGTATTTTTAAACTTTGCTTGTGCTTGCATTGTTCTAACACACACACACACACATAATTATATTCTTTTTATAAACATTAGATGTGTGTTGTATTAAAATGGTTAGAAAAATCAATGTACTAATAAAATGTCAAAAACTATGCATTCTATGCATAACAACAAATTAGTTTTTCGCACACGGCAAAAATATGCAATCTTTTAAAGTAAGAAATTAACTTGTCATTATTCATCTTCCTCACACTTACAACTAGTTTTAGGATTAGTGGAACACACTATGAAAATCTTTACTCACGTGTTTTCTCGGTTTAATCAAGACTTGTAAAATCCCGTGAACTAGATTTCAATATTCAATCCACAACAATCATAACTTTACCTGCTTAAGATCCTAGAAAATCATTTTCACTTCATCCGATCAAAATGGAAACGAAAGATACTTTTTCTTCATGTTCGGGTTTAGAGGAACAAGAGATACAACAACTGCAAAAGTAAGCGCAGATATTAAAAGAAAACTCCTTGAACAAATTGAATGCACTCAAAACAACAATTTAACATCTCTCAAGTTCCAACTCCTCAATGTACTACAATTTTAGAGAGTCTTTTCACCGACTCTTTAATGCTGACTCAGGAACTTTTAAGGATGTGTTATCTCAAAACATGCAGAATTTAGAAAGACAACTCAACAAAGAAACACTTCACGAGAAGGATTCCAATTTTGGTCTAAGTGTGACCAAAGTGCAGTTTGACAATTTCATACATTCAAAAATGTTAGAGCCTTTCAGTTATAATTCATATGATCTGGAAACAAGACAAGACTTTAAAGCTTACACTAACATGGAAGCTCAAACCTTCAAGGAAACAATAATTCAAAACATGGACTCCATTGAGCAATGTATTGTTGAAAGAGCACATCATAAACAAGAGATTCAAAATAGGTTGAAAAGGTTAAATGAAAGAAAGTTGCAGATTCAAGAGTGCAAGATTCAAGAGGTTAAAGCATCAAATTCTTGTTCGGAAGATACAGACAGCAGTGGGATTGTATCTGATAAAGGGAATGATCAAAGTTTAGAGAATCAAAGCAACACATCTGGAGATAAAAGCAGCAGGAAAAGGAATGAATGCAATGAGAAAAGCACTTCTGCGGATGATACGGATATCAGACCTTCCTATGACACAGAACCAATGGTTGAGGTGCTATATATAGCTGAATATAATGTGTTTGTTGTTGAATCTCAACATTCTGAGCAACCTAAAAACATTAATGACACATCTTTAATGGAAAAGGTTGATAGCAATACCACACCTGATTCATCAGGTATGTGTAATAATGAATTCAAGGATGATTAAAATGCTAATGATCATGAAGATGAGCGTGTTGTGCTTGCTGACTTAATTGTAAATTTAAAACTTGATATTGATGAAACAAAAAGATTCAAAAGCAATTAAGGAACAAAAATACATCACTTGCTCAAGAATTAAAAAAGTGCAAATCCAACCTTAAGAAGTCTAATACTATTCGGGATAGTTGAGAAGTCTAAAACAACCTTGAGAAGTCTAATACTACTCGGGATAGCTTGAGAAGTACATGACCTTTAATGACCGTACAGTTGATTATGACAAACTTGAACGTAAGTTAAATGAAACTCTAGGACTATTAGCTCAAAAAGAAATTGACATAAAAGAAGGTTTAAAAATTAAAGCCTATGAAATTTCAGTTGTCAAAGAGAAACATGATGAGTTAGTCAAACAAAGTCTTTCAACAAAGTCACATTACGAAGGTCTTGTCAACAGAGAAACAAGGTAATAAAGATTTGAAACTTAAGGAGGAAAAAGACATTGATAAAATGATTTTCAATGGAAAAGCAATTACGTTTTTGAATGGAAATTATTTTATAAAGAAATCATCAATTAAAATTATTCACTATGTTAGGCTCAAAGGACCTCAACATTAACTGGTACTAGATAACTTTTGCAATTTATGTACCTCAAGAAAGTCAATATGAACAAACCATGTTTGTTGAGATTCAAATTACATAGATCTTGCAAACAGATTTACCCCTGATAGGGAAGAGACATTGACTCTTGAAAAATAAAGTAGATCAAAATTGAATAAAGACTTAGTGAAACCTTATGATTAATCACAAAGCAAAATAGTCTTTATGAAATTTTTAAACCAGCGTCAAAGGAATACCATGATCAGTTGACACGTGCAATTGAAGTAAGAAAAAAAATATGGAGAAAATCTTTTGCTAAAACTAAACCAATTTTTTTTAAAAACATCGGTTTTTTTACCTACTTCAAAATCAATTAGTAAAAGTAGACAAGGTTATAATGTAATGACAAACAACATAAATCATTTTCGAGAACTTGTTGATCAAGTTTGGGAAAAACATTCTCGTGATCATTTTCGTACACCAACTGCTCATTATATGGAACTTCTAATTAAAACATGTTTGATGCCTCTTTCTCTAAAGACACAAAATGATAGTTTCAAATTTGTTCATGAACTTAAACAAGAGATGCATGCAGATTTAAAGTACGTTGAATCCCTTGAAAAAGATATTAACGAAGTTGAATCTGATAAAGCTGATTTTTCAAACATATATGATCCACTTCTCTAAGAGTGTGTTTCAAAAGATGTTATGTGTTCTTATTTGCATTCTTTATCTGATTTAGATGCTTACAATGAATTTCAATGTTTGTATCACCATAAAATCAAAGAATGTGACTGTCTTGCAGAAAAGCTTTCTAAACAAACTGAAACTGTTAGTAAAGAAGTTTATAATGAACTTTCCCAAAGTTTTGCTAAATTAGAAGAACACTTGATTTCTCTTGAACTTGCTTTACAACAATGTCAAGAACAAATGAAAAATGACACAGTTTGCAAACAAAACGGATCAACTGTATTTCTAAAAGAACGTGACCAATATTTTAAAATACAAGATTTGAAAGCTTATGTGCAAGATAAGAACATTGCTATAAGTGAGTTAAAGAAACTCATTGAGAAGATCATAGGTAAGAGTGTGGATACTAATTTTGAAAAACAATCAATCTTGGGGAAACCGCCTTTACAACAAATCAGAAATCAACCAGTGGTAAGACAACCAGCTGCGTATAAATTTGAACGATCCCAATTGCCAAGACATCAACTTGCCTCCCAAGTTGATGTGTCTAATAATCTGACAAAACCAGTCACTCCACTCTTGGCCTCAAGTTAGAAAATCGTCTTTTGCTAAGCCTTATGATGTGAATGCACATGGCCCTTCTAGGAAAAGCCCAAAGCATGTGTCATTTCAGTCACCAAGAGAATCTATAGGCTCAAATGACATGGTTCATAACTACTACCTAAGGGAAACTAAGAAAAAGGCTTAACTTCAGAAAGACAAACCTTTGAATACAAAACCTAGTGTGCAACAGTCTGCTAGACTACCAACTACTGCTGATCGTATCAAACCAAAACCTAGGACCTTTAACCAACAACCTAGGAATTGGCAACCATTCATGAGTAGTCATGTATCGAATAGAAACGTTAAAATAGCAAAACCACCTAGGAATCAAAAGCCTTTCTTGAAGTCTAAAGACTTGGCATGTCCTACATGCAAAAAGTGCATTTATAGTGCAAATCACGATGAATGCATCTTGAAATACCTCTCTAAGGTAAACTCTCGTATCAATGCACAAAAAAGAATTCACAATCTCGTAAGACCACACAGAGATATATACCCATAGAAAAGAAAATCAATTCTAAGAAACATGCCAGACAGATCCCCATAGGACAAATATTTTCTGCAAATAAGTGTTCCATTGTGTTTCTAAAAACAACGCCTCCTAGATCTGGCCTTACATGGAAACCAATGGGTAGAATATTTACTCAGGTTGGTCTTAAGTGGATTCCCATTAAAAAGTCCGTTAAAACCTACTATAACACGAATGATAGTGCTCCACCACTAGGAAAGGAAACACATAATCCTAACATTGTTATTTGTGCAAACTCTTCATCTTTGAGTGCAGGTACTTCAAAGGCTTCGGAACCCAATTCTTCACATGGTTCATCTAATGGAAACATCTTATCCTTGACTTCTTTGTATAAACATTCCATTTTTAATTATTATAGAAAATATTTTTGAAAAGAAAATGCAAAAATATAAAATTTCAAAAAAAAGATTACAAAATTAAAAAAACTCAAAAACCAAGTACAGAATTAGAAATTTTTAAAAATACCAAAAAGAATCTTCTCGACATGTCTCTTGGAATCGATAACATTTATGTACCTAGAAATGTCGATTAATATTGACACGGGTTTTCAACTAGCAGTACTAACCTGGAGTTAGTACTGCTAGTTCACTTTTGGAACAGTACTAACCCAAAGCCAGCAGTACTAACTCCAAGTTAGTACTGTTAGTTAAAACTGTTAGTACTGGTGGTTCATTTTAGATTATCAGCTTATTATTTCTGCTTATTCAAGATTTCCTTAGTTTTTTAGAGTAGATTAAACCATTTTCCTTTACTGTTTGCTTATTTAAGCTTATTTTCCTTTTTAAAGTGTTTTCAATAGTGTATCAGTTTGTAGCTTCTTAGCTTATTAGCCATTTTGGTTTATTCTAGTTGATTATTCTTATTACTGAGTGCTTATTAAGGTTAGATAAATATCTGTTTTAGCTTATTTGCTTATTTCTTGTTTCATTGTGTTTTGTTAAAGCTAGCAGTACTAACTTAAAGCTAGCAGTACTAACTCCAAGTTAGTACTGTTAGTTAATACTGCTAGTGCTATTGTTAGTACTGCTGAGTTTCCTGCTTAATTTAGCTTAGTTGTTTGCTGAATCTGCTTATTTAGAGTTAGCTTAGCTTATTTGATTTGTCTTAAGTTTATTTGAGCTTATTTCTGTCTTAGAGTAAAAGTTTTAAGTGTTTGTTTCATTCCTAGCTTTATTCTTATTCTAGCTTATTTTCTTTGCTCATTTTTATGTGCATTTGCTTATCAGTATTAGTGCCCAATCATTCCTTGTCATATTCAAACACCACTCATCAATCGTCTTTCGATTTTCCATCTCTAGCCTCGTTGGGACATAACGACTCGGAGACACCCTATACTGCTTCCGGTTTCTTTGGTCTCGCGGATTCTGACCCTCGTTGTGTGTTTGTATTTGTTTGTATTTATTGATATATATTAAGGGGTGAGAAGAAGCGAGTCAGTATTTCTAAAAGAACGTGAACAATATTTCAAAATACAAGATTTAAAAGCTCAATTGCAAGACAAGAACATTGCCATAAGTGAGTTAAAGAAACTCATTGAGAAATGCAAAGGAAAATCTGTGGAAACTAAGTTTGATAAACCATCTGTTGTTCGACAACCAAATGCTCAAAGGATTCCAAAACCATCAGTTTTAGGCAAACCGGCTCCTTTTTCAGACTCTCTTGAGAGGAAAAGTTTTTCAAAAACAAAGTCGGTTCCCAAAACTAATGTGTCAGAGGGTTTATCAAAACCAGTCACTACACAGATTTTACCTCAAACAGCAAGGCAAGCTGTAAGAAACACAAATGTGATTAAACCAGGCATGTATCAAATTGACACTAGGACAACACAAACTAGAGCACCACAGTTGCCTCAGACTTCTAGGAATACTAATCCTCGCATGTCTACCTCTACAGGAGTAATTCACAGAACTAATGTTAGCAGACCACAGCTTAGGAGCACTCAAATGAAAGATAAGGTCATGCCAAACAATAGTCAAGTGAAGTTTAAGAAGACTGAAGTAGAAGACCACCATAGGATTTCTAGTATTTCTAATAAAACAAAGTCTGTAACTGCGTGTAATGACAGTTTAAAATCCAGAACTTTGAATGTTAATGATGTTTGTGCTACTTGTGGAAATTGTGTGTTTAATTTGAATCATGATGCTTGTGTTTCTAAATTCTTGAATGATGTGGAATGCTAGAACTAAGAAGCCCAAAGTAGTGCATATTAGTACTAGAAAACCCAAATGTTAAGCAAACAAATCTGTTAGGCAACACCCCATACAGAAAATAGTATGCCAATCATCAAATCCACTATTAAGAAATCCAAGAGTTACTATAGGATGCTGTATGAGAAAACTAGTAAGGCATGGAAATGGTGGATAGAACAACAATGCCCATCAGATAATAACTGGATTATTCCTAAGACAAAAACGAAATGGGTGCCTAAAACTAAGAATGAAAATGTAAAAAAGAGAGTTAGCTTTGCCATAGATAATGTATCTAGGATAACTAATGTCTTGAAACTCACAAATTCTTTAGGATCCAATTTGTTAAGTATTCTGTCATCCTTTAATTCTTTTTCATATTGTTCAACTCATCTTATTCATTGTTGACTCTGGATGCATAAAGCACATGATGGGCAATCTAAAGCTGCTGTGTAATTTTATTGAAAATATTTGGCTACCGTTCGTTTTGGCAATGATCAATTTTCTCCAATTCTTAGTTATGGAGATTTTGTTCAAGGAAATATCATGATCAAAAGGTTTTATTACGTCGAAGGCCTCAATCATAATCTCTTCTCGGTTGGTCAATTTTGTGATGCGGATTTGGAGACGGTTGTTTTCTGCAATCTATGTGTTTCGTTATATATCTATCAGGACATGAACTTACTCACCGGTAATCGTGGATCTGATCTGTATACAACTTACCTTCAAGAAACGACTTCATCAACTCCAATTTGTTTCATGGCTAAAGCCTCACCAACTCAAGCATGGTTATGGCATCGAAGACTTTCTCATCTTAACTTCAACTACATCAACTTACTTTCAAAGAAGGATGTCGTAATTAGTTTACCAAAACTAAAATATGTCAGAGATCAACTATGTTTCTCTTGTGAAGTGAGTAAAGCAAAAAGGAAGTTTATTCAATACAAAGGTTGTTCCAAGTTCAAAAGGACGGCTAAATTTGCTTCATATGGACTTGTGTGGTCCAATGCGGGTTGCTAGCATAAATGGGAAGAAATATATTCTGGTAATTGTAGACGACTACTCCAGATATACTTGGACTCTATTTCTAAGATCCAAGGATGAAACACCAGAAGATTTCCTCACAATGATTCAACGAAATCTTCAAGCCCTAGTAATTTATGTTCGAACTGACAGAGGCACATAGTTCTTAAACAAGACACTCCATGCATTCTTCATAGAAGAAGGAATTGAGCATCAAACTTATAGTCCCCAAATACCTGGATAGAACGGCGTTGTCAAAAGACGAAACCATACTCTCGTTGAGGCTGCTCGCACGATGCTCTTGGCTTCTAAACTTCCTTTGTTCTTTTGGGCTGAAGTAATTGAAACCGCCTGCTATACTCAAAACAGATCTATCATCATCCCGACACATGGGAAAATGGCATATAACATCATCAATAACAGGAACCCTTTAATTAAACACCTTCACATTTTTTGTTACACTTGTTACCTAACCAGAGATGGTGAAAATCTGGATAAGATAAAAGAAAAAAGGGATCCATGCATTCTGGTGGGATGCTCCACTCAGTCTAAGGGTTTTCGTGTATATAACAAGAGAACCCGGTTGATAGTTGAATCCATACATCTTAGATTTGATGAAATCAAATAGATGTCTAAGACGTCTGTTGCAAATAACACTTCAGACCTCGTTCCCTAATGATAAAAGGCGTCAGATTATGACAACTCTGGCCCTGCTCCTCAACTACAAAATGTTTCTCCTTCAGCAGATACAACAGTTCCGTCACATTAAGAGTTGGATCTTCTTTTTGGTCCTTTATACGATGAATTTTTCAATGCAGGTACTTTAAGTGTCAACAATTCTTCTTCTCCCACCGACAATTCTAAACAACAAGACATACCACCTACAACGAATATTCAATCTTCAACAGAACCAACAACTCCAACAAATGTTAATGCTGAGGAAAACATCGATAATCAAGAAGATAAATTTATCAATCCTTTCTGTAATGTGTATGTTCGTGCTCACTGGTACAAGAAATTGCTGAGTCTTCCTCACGCAAAATTAATAATTCAAATATGCATACCTTCTATCAACCACACGATTCCGAATAACGATAAACGAAAGATCATCCGCTAGAACAAGTTCATGGAAATCAATCCAAGTCAGTGCAAACAAGACGACAACTCGCAACAGATCCTGAAATGTGTATGTTCGTGCTCACCGTTAGTACTGCTAAACCGAAAAACATTAAGGAGGTAATGGCTGATTCTGCATGGATAGAGGCAATGCAGGAAGAGCTTCATCAGTTCGATAGACTACAAGTCTGGAAACTCATCGACAAACCCTTATGCAAGACTGTTATAAAGCTAAAGTGGTTATGGAAGAACAAAAAGGATAAAGATCAAACTGTCATTCGCAACAAGGCACGACTTGTAGCTAAGGGATATGCTCAGGAAGAGGGTATTGATTTCGAAGAATCATTTGCTCCAGTTGCTCGCTTGGAAGCTGTTTAGATTTTCGTCGCCTATGTTGCACACAAGTCTTTTCCAATCTATCAGATGGACGTGAAAATGGCATTTCTTAATGGTCCACTAAAATAGGAGGTTTATGTTGCATAACCCGATGGGTTCGTTGATCCTGACCATCCAGAAAAAGTTTACCGTGTAAGGAAAGCTCTATGTGGATTGAAGTAAGCTCCGAGAGCCTGGTATGATGAACTCTTAAATTTTCTAATGTCCAAAGGTTTTACTAAAGGTACCATTGAGCCTACTCTATTTACGATAAGATACGGGGAGGACATTCTACTTGTGCAAATTTACGTCGATGACATTATTTTTGGGTCTACAAAACCTAAATTTTCTAAAAAAAATTGAAAAATTAATGCACAGTAGATTTGAGATGTCCTTAATAGGGGAAATAAAATTCTTTTTAGGACTTCAGATCCACCAATCCCCAAGAGGTATCTATATCAATCAGGCCAAGTACGCTTTAGAAATTCTTAAAAAACATGGTATGGAAAAATGTGATACTGTTGGTACACCAATGGCTACCAAACCTAAACTGGATGCAGACTTGAGTGGAAAACTCTTAGACCAAACTGACTACCATAGTAAAATTGGGTCATTCATGTATCTGAAATCTAGTAGACCAGATATAGTGCAAGCAGTATGTTATTGTGCAAGGTATCAAGAAAGACCGACTGAAAAACATCTCAAAGAGGTTAAAAGAATATTTTGATACTTAAGGGGTAACCTATAAACATGATACTCTATATACTGAAGAATGCCAGCTATGAATTAACAGCTTTTTTAGATGCCGACCATGTCGGATGTATTGATACTCGCAAAAGCACTTCTAGAAGAATACAGTTCTTAGGTGATAAGTTAGTCAACTAGATGTCAAAGAAGCATGACTGCATTGCAATGTCATTAGCAGGGGCAGAGTACGTGGTGTTATTTGCAAGTTGAGCTCAAGTAATGTGGATGAGGACACAGCTTAAGGATTATGGCTTCAACGATAACAAAATACCGTTGTATTGCGACTCTCCATTCAAACCATAGCAATCTTATGCAAACCCCGTGCAGCACTCCATACCATCACAATCCATACTCGATACCACTTGTAATCAGGAACAATTTGAGAATGGTAATAATTGAATTTGTTTTTTTTTATCATAAAACAGAATACCCAATTAGCTGACATGTAAACTAAAGCCTAACACTGAAAGAATAAGTTCATTATCTTGTCAGACGAATTGGTATGAGATGTTTGACTCCAGTAGAACTGGAGGTTCTGGCAAATGAATCTGCTTGTCTTCAAACATCGATTTGTAAATATTTTTGAGAAAAGAAAAATACAAAAATATAAAACCTATAAAACCAAATACAAAAATATAAAATTTCAAAAAGAAAATACAAAATCAAAAAATATCCAAAAAGAATCTTCTCGACATGTCTCTTGGAATCGATAACATTTACGTACCTAGAAATGTTGATTAACATCGACACGGGCGTGTAAATGAAGTTCGAGCAAGAGTTTTAAATTCTTTCAAAACATATCATTTCTATTTTTCTTTATGACTTGTAATTGCTCTCAGATTGCAACTCGGACCCGAACGACAAAGGAGAGTTTACGTTTCAGTGCACTTATGGATAAGTCTTCTAACATGATGTTTTTCAAAAAGTTAAACATAATTTTTCAAGAATTTCTCAATGACAATTCAAAATCTTTCAAAATTATGTGTTCAACACTCCATCCCTCATATAGTTTTACAAGACAATTCTTCTACATTTGATGACATTTTCCAAATGAGTCAATGTTTGAGGGGGAGTTTTTCGAAAAACAATGTTTTAATGTTGTTGGATACATCATCACATGACAATTCTTATGTATTCAACACATTTTCAAAAGTCTTAATAACAACTCCATAATAACAATGACTACCCAATAGATTGTATGTTATAAGATGATTTTGTGGTTGAGCGCGATTTTTCAAGAATTCTTCAATGACAATTCATAATCTTTTAAAATTGTGTGCTCAACAATGCTAACCCTTAATTTTATATTCATTTTACAACTTGGTATCATTGTTTTTGGTGTCAAACATATATAAAATCGAGGGGGAGCAAGTTAATGTTTCATATAATTCATGCTAAGATTAAAAAAAATTTCCCCCCCAGAATTTTCATGACAAATTTTAATGACATGGTATTTCAAAAACTAAGTAAATTAGTATTTAAAATAAGGGGAGAAATGTATTTAAAATGTGATCTTGAAAATAATAAGTGATCTAATCGACTCAAAGTGCTTGATACTCTTCTAAAAAGGTTTTATGGTTCTATCTCATACCCAACAACATCTTAATTCACGACGATTATGAAGTCATAATGTGGTTAGGTTAGGCATTAGTCCTATGATCCAACCAGAACCGGAGGGATCTACCCAAGGACATCCTATAGTTAGAAATAGCAGTCCTTATGTATGATTGGAGATAAATGTGTATAAGGGAAGAATGCCGACTAAGATTAAGCTAACATTGGAACAATCACAACAAGGTGTCAGTAATGACGTCTTGGTAAGCATTGAAGGGGTTGAAGAATGAAAAAGAAATGTATGGATAAAGGGTGAAAACAAAGAAGCCCTCCCTACACCTTAGGCAAAAACCGGGTCAATACATAATCTATTGGTTTTCACAAAGATGAATTCTAATATTGAAGTCGACATCATGGACCCAGTGATGCAATGCACAACCCTCCCTAGCCATTTGGGTTTCTCTCAACAGAAACTTGTCTCATTTGTCACGGAGATACACACGACTTCTATGGAATTTCTCACTCGGAGTTAGTTAATATTGAATAGGTGGCAGTCTGCTCCAGCCTCCGAGTACTAAAAACAAAATGCACTAATCGAGTCTAGAGCCAAGAGATCAACAAATAAATCTCATTAGGACACATTCCATTACAAACACTTGTTGAACACCAATAAGTTCACATGCTGTTAACAAGAGTCCTACGCATTATCCTTGTGATTTTGCCAAAACATCCGAGTGATTGGTATGTGCTTAATTACACATACCTTTTACCTATAAAAACGTGCCTAAAATGACCAAAATATACCAAAAATACATTGTATTTGTGTGTTTTGTGATTTATGATTGTGCAGGTAACGGATATTCACTAAAAGACAAAAATCAAGTCAAAACAGACAAAACTGAGCACGAGAATGAAGAGAGCGTGAAAAGTCAAGTCAACGAGTCAAAAAGTCAAAGTCAACAAGTCAAAGACGAAGCCGAATTTGAAGAAATCTTAAATGGGCCAACCCGTACACATTTAATGGGTTTGGTCAGCCCATTAAGCTTTTACTATAAATCATAGGGGTGAGCATGGTGCGGATCGGTGCGGTTTTTGGCAAAAACCACACCGCATCCGCAATTGCGGTTTTTAAAATGTGA
>BQNB010095038.1:0-25967 GCA_026074375.1 Tanacetum coccineum
TTATACCAACTTCAAGAGCAAATATTTGATGATTTCACAAGTTTTTCCAACGAAAACTTTATTATATTCAAAGTAAACCTGAAAACTATGAACAATTCTGTCATAATAGCTTATAGTTTTGAATTACACTTCACTTCTACTTCTTTGGATGGATTAAAACATTGGAATATTGATGAACTACAAGCAAGTTTAACCAAATTCTTCAAAAACTCCTCCTAAATTTAATTCTAATTGTTGTGATGATTGTGTTACCAATGGGTGGTTTGGATCAAAAGTTTGTCAGGCCTTTATCACCAAAAATTCCTGTTTTGTGTGGTGGAATCGAATGGGATTGATTTGTATGAGAGTGTGTGTAATGAGAGAGCCAAGGAGGATTTTTATAGGCATTTCGGGGTCCAAAAACCACCGCACAACATAAATTATGCGCCGCATTTTGGGTGTTAATGCAGTCTTCATTTAATGCCTTTAATTCTCTTAATTTCGATAGGAAGTACGCCACACTTTTTACAAGTACGGCGTACTTGATGCATCTTCAGCGTTTGGCCTTTTTTAAAGTTATAGATAATTGAATTCTCTTCGCGTGGCCACCAGAATCGCGTCAAACGGAGTTCGTATGATCAAGTTATGACTAAAATAGTGAACAGATGTCGGGAAGCATTCAGCTTGAGTTATTTCTTCATTCAATCTTCAAATCTTCGTGTATTCTTCCGTTTTCTTCCACGACACGTACCTAGAACTAACAATAGCAAATATACTCGATTAAGTATCGAAAGTTCTTATAATTTTATATACATTAAAGCATATATAACGCATATAGAAATATTTATAATTTGAGCGTTATAATTAACCAATTTATATTCATTTCATACCATAGGCTTGTACAAGAAACAAAACTGCACCGACATGGCGTAAGCACCAGGCATAATTATCAAAAGAGGACTTTTATTCGGGTTGTAATGTTAGGCTAAGGGATATTAAGGGTGTGGATAAGGCATAGGAAATATATACTGGAAATGGTTTTATAATATACATGTCGAAAATTCCAAGAAACCCATGTTGCTAGTTACGAGAATCCACAAACCCGTGAGGTAATCAAACCTCTCATCAATATATCCGGCACATATCATAATGTATCAATACGTCGCAAGTTCCAACAACAATCCAATTCTTATTCATTACGTTTTTTTTTATTTCACCTTTCTCATTCGAACAACTAACAATTCCCCCACACTTAATATAAGTGTACACCACAAAAAATACGAAAACGAAGCGTGCACTCTTCATGTTCGTTGGAATGGTACAACCCTCATAACAAAGCGCGAGCAAACTATGAGAAAAAATCATCCAATCATACTGAGCAACTAGCAACCAACCATTGGGACTTTCGACAAGGGGTAAGGCTAGGTTAAAGGTTATATATTTTTGTATTTTTTTCTTTATATTTTCTGGATGAAAAAAATGAATAAAATGGCTCAGCGGGTTAAACTAGGGGTATCTAGCACTAAAGACGAGTGCTACAGAAGGGTTTTATTGGGTGATTAGCTAATCAGTGTAATTAGCTAAAAGAATATGTTAAATGGATGGGTTAATTTGGTTTAAATCCTAAGTTGCCTCTTTATCACTTAAAAAATACCTTTATCATGCGAATGTGATCTCACTGCGGTCTCGTAATGATTTCAGACACAAGTTCTAGAATCAATAAATCACCGATACACTCATACAATTTTATAAACCGATACCAATGCTCCAGAAAAGGCGACAAATTACAAATACACAGCCGTAACGACGGATGAGACACTTACAATTGCATTCAAACCTTAACTCGAGAAAGCTAAAGGTAAAAATTATAAGATTTAAAGGCAGAACCTTACATTTTTGGGTGATAGGCACACATATGCTAGTAAAGTTATTAATCCAGAGTCGGATCTGCTTTATCAATTGGGAAACATCTCTGGTTTCAATTTTTTTATTTATTTACTATGTTTTATTCTAATATATTAACCTAAGTGACAAAAGAATTTAAAAATAAGATTAGATTTTTAGATTACAGAGGGCGAACAAAAGTTTTTATTTTTATTAATGAGTCTAAGTTTTCAATTTATTTCCCCTCACACTTAAGTTGAGCATTATGCGTAATCAAAAAACAACTTAAAATAAGTATAATGGGAGAAATAAATATAAGAGAAACGAGACTTCCATGGCTCATAAGTGCTAGGTTGAATTCTGAAAGATACGGCGTGAAACAGAGCGCCAAGCATGTGAATTCAGCTACATATAATATTATACTCCAAATATATCACATCCTCAAGTGATAAGTTATCACCACCATCCAAATTTTACCTGTTATTGAATCTGCAAAATAGACAAAACTACAAGAAAGCGTAAAATTCTAAAGCGCACTTTCACAGGCAACACGATTGCATTTAGCGTATGCAACAAGCCTTTAAACCCCTCGATGTCCTGAGTAAACGAGTTATAGTCTCGTGAGGGTTTCCAGCGAACACACCCACAAAGTTCATTAAATTTATTTTTGGATACAGTAGTCAGGTATGAAACAAACGGGCCCTGTGCGCAACATACTTAAAAACTGCAAAGCTTTTCGTTTGATATATTTTAGTTTTTCATAGGTTTATTATCATTATTTACTATTACTACTATATTATTATTATTATTCTTAACTTGATTTAAGATTCTTTCACTATACGGTTCAAGTGGGAATGATCCACTTTAAAAGCTTAAGAGTATGGTATTTTTGGTATGTACTCACAGAATGGATATTCATTTGTTTTTACTATGTGATAGCCCTTTTTGATGTTTTACTAGGTCGATCTTTATCGATTTTATTGTTAACGATGATAGGAGGTGGTGGATCTTTTTGAATTTTCGGAGAATCATCGGACTTTGCACTCCCGGTGAATACGACATTCACTTACTCGATGTGAGCTTGAGGAGGAGGTGGGTCAGTCCAATCGGTTTGTTTTGAAGATATGTTTTGAGATTTTGACCACTCGTCTATTTTTCTTTCCATGTTTTTAAATTTAGTTTGGAAATTCTTTTCATTCTGCTTCATTTTTAGGATCATATCGTTAAAATTGTTCTTGATATACGTACTTGCAACTCTTTGACCATCCAAGAATTTAGTGATTGATTTTTCGAGATCAGTTTTAGATTAAGGTTCTTGGTTGACGGTTTTAGACTTTTTGTTGGATAAAACACCAGTGGTTTTACTATCGTCTCTGTCAAAAAGTTTATCATGAACATTTCTCATGCTATGGATACATATTTTGAAATCTTTGAGATCATTTTTCACATCATTGTTTAATTCTGTGAGCGATTTCTCGGAATCATTAAGATCATGATGGGATTCATAAGAATACGAATCATGAGAATTTCGGTTTTGATAACCTTCATATTGGATGTAATTGCCTTCATGACGTTCACACATCGGCGTGTCATCTTTTTAGAAGTGTGGTCACCTCCGCGGTTATTATAATTCTTACACATCTCATGCATCTCCTCTTTTAAGCTCTAGAATTAAGAATCTATTTTTATAGTTAGAGCTTCTAATTTTTCCATTAATCGAGAATTATCATTATTACTTCCATCAATGAAAGCAACAGATCTTTGATGATGTTCAAATTTAGATTCAAGTGACCAATCAAGTTTAAAAAGGACTTTGTCCTCAAGAAATTGAAAAGCTTGATTTGGACTTTTGTAGAGGAAGATTCCTCTGGCAGTTTCATCCAAGGATCCTTAAGTGGGTTCGTCTAGACCATGATAGAATATTTGAATAATAGCTCCTTTGGTCAGACCGTGCCCATGGCATTTTCGAAGCATGCTCTTGAGTTGTAACCAAGCGTCGATTAGACTTTTACATACGAGTTGAGAGAAATTTCTAATTTCAAGTAAGAGACGGTTAAATAACGAAGGTGGAAAGAATATGTTTATAAAAACTTTTCTCATTTGTTCCCACGATGTTATAGACTCTTTGTTAAGTTCGTTAATCCAGGTTTTAGCTTCATCGCACAAGGAAAAAAGAAATATCAAAAGCTTAACAGCTTCACTCTGCGTTTCACCGTATCTGGACATGTTGCAGATTGCGAGAAATTCACGGATGTGGTCATGCAGATCGGCCAGCAGATAACCATCAAATTTATTTTCCCGAATCATATTTAAGTGAGTACTATTGATAACAAAGTTGTCATCAACATCGAGTTGAATAATGGCAGAATTAGGAGTTAGTGCTACAATCTTAGCACTTTTCCACATGGGTTGATCATCAGGATCGAGAATTATTTGTTTGGATTTAACATCCTCTTCAGGTATATTTATAATGACAAAGTCATTAACGATAGGATGTTCGGTGGAAGATTTGTGTGATTAGATCTGAATGGATTCTTTTTTGATAATTTTAAATTTACAATACCTTTTTATTAAATTTTTATTTAATTTATATATTAGACTTACTAGTTGTTTTCTGTAAGATAGGGGATTTATACATACGTTAAGCATTTTGCAAAAAGACATATATATAATTAAGGCTAATAGGATAATATTTAAAATAAAGTAAATTATTTTCATATATTTATATTTTTTTTTATTTTTATAGATTTATATATATAGATATATTTTAATTTAATTATATATAGCAAATAAGGATAAAAAGATTTTTTTTTTATAGGTACGACATACTTTAGGAAAAAGTGTGCCGACTTTTCTAGAATTTTTATGTTTTTTTTAATATTATGATAAACTAGATAATTACAAATACACAAGGCATATAATCAAATAAAATATAATTTCAAATGATTATAGAACCTAAGACGAGCAGATTGGGGGTTTTGGTTTTTGAAATAAGATTATGTTTGGGAAAATTTGCAGAAAGTGCGGCGACTTGGGTAAAGTACGGCGTACTTCCTGGGTTTTCAGGAAAATCGACACACAAACAGGGTGTGCGACGTACTTCCTGGAGAAAAATGATTTTTGGTTTTTGTTTTCCATAAAACGATACGGCGAGCTTGTAAATTTTGTATTACAAACAGTAGATAAATTTATGAGAAACAAAATAACACCAAAAAACAAGCAACAAACTGATAACAATTTAAACAATTCCCCGGCAGCGGTGCCAAAAACTTGATGTGTGTTTTACAAGCTTTAAATTTATAATACTAGAAATACCGATTTTTACTAAAACACAACACTCGAGAAGTATACCCGTTCGTGTATAGTATAGCTTTAGGTAAGTCCAGGTCGTTCCACGGGAATTGTAGTTTTCACAGTTTGTAATTAAGGTGCTAAGGTTAATAAGATTGTCACGGATCAAATTAACCAAATCGTGCATATATTCGGATATTATAATGAAAGCAAAAAAATATGATTCAATCAAATGATTAAGGTATGTTTGTTTAGGCAATGATCACTTAGATAATGATGTGTTTGAAATAGTGTTTAAAATAGAGATATCACAAGTTATAAATCCTTTTGGCCTTTAAATATAACTAGTGATTATATCGATTAATAACAACAAATCATTTCGGCCTTTATAATTTCGGCCTTTATTAGTTATTATAACCAATATATTAGGTGAAATGATAAAACATAAGTTTATAAGTATCCTTTCGGCCTTTAAACTTAGACAATTCCATGTTTAACCATTTCAAAAAACCAATATCCAAGCTCCATATCAAAGGATCACAATATGCCCAAACTAAAACATAAGATTACTACTCCATGAACAGAGTTACCAAAACCACCTAACATTCATCATGGATTCAAACAAAGATTATATTCAACCGAGTAACACGATTCATATGAATGCCAAGAGCAAAGTATGGTGATTTCCCTCAAGAATCTCCCAGACTACACTTTATTATATTCAAGCAAAATCCGGGAAACTTATACAAATTCTGGTCACAAATCGCTTATAGATTCGAAATAACACTACAACTATGCTTCTTTGATGGATCAAAACCTAAGAACAATGATGAACTTCAACCAAGACTATCCAACTTCTTCAAGAACTTTATATGTAATGGTGGTGATGATTTGTGTTATCAAGGTGGTTTGGATCAAAGGTGCTCAGGCCTTTATCACTAAAAACACCCCTTCTAAGGGTTCCAAATGAATGGGAGATTGTGTGTGAGAGTTGTGTGAGACATGGGAGGCAAAGGGGCCTTATATAGGCTGTTTCGGGAGCCAAGTGTGGCGCACGTACAAATAAGTGTGGCGCACTTAAGGTGTAAATGCTGTCTTTATTAAATGCCCGACTTTTTAGTTCTGATGGAAAATTGCGCCCCACTTTTTTACAAGTGCGCTGCACATTTTGCATTTCCAGCACTTGGTCTTTAGATTGGTTGTAGACAACTAAATTCTCTTCGCGTGGCCGCTTGAATCAACTAAAACAGAGTTCGTATGACCGAGTTAAGATCAAAATAGTAAACAAGGCTGATTAGACAGAAAGTGCGCCGGTTTTTGGGCAATTACGGCGCACTTTCGGTATATTCAGCAAGTGGCCTTTTCTAAAGTTGTATATAATTGAATTCTCTTTCTGTGGCCGCTTGAATCAACTAAATCCGAGTTCGTATGCCCCAGTTATGGCCAAAACAGTGGACAGGTGTCGGGGGATCTTTATCTTGAGTTTACTTCTTCGTTTAAGCTTCTTATCTTCGTGTATTCTTTCGTTTTCTTCCACGACACATACCTAGAACATATAATAGCAAATATACTTGATTAAGTACCGAAAGTTCACGAGAAATGATCAAATAAATGCAAATAACGCCACCGAAAACATGCATAATTTAGGCGTTATCAATCCCCTTCACACTTAGCTATTGCTTGCCTCAAGCAATTAAATCGAAAAGACAAGATCATTTATCGTGACGTGAGAAAAAAAATCATTAGCATTAACAAGTGTTTACCATTTTTATAACTTTTCAGGCATAGACATATAACAGAACACCTCACACAGGAAAAGTATTTGTTTTTTAATTCACACGCGTCACTCAGATAGGGTTTTATATTTATAAAGTCACTCAATTGCATAGACATAATCTAGGTTGCTACCATATGCTTGTACTAGACACATAAACATGCCCGTTGTGGCGTGAGCACCTAGACAAAAATCTCAAAGAGGCAAAACGTGATAATGATGAGGGTAAATAGCAGATACTTGATTCCATATGCCAAAACTTTGCCTTATACTTTGAACTTTATAACTTTTTTTCTATTTTTTTTCAGAATAATAATTTTTTTCATCCCAGATACTGCGATAACTAAGACTGGCACAAAACTTCTTCTTTATCGAGCATATATTTCTTGCTCCAGGGATACATTGGGATCTAACAATAAAAGCGAGTGTTGCAGATACATAATTGCATAGGGATTTATTTCACCTCTTATTATACGACTTTGTCTATACATTAACCTCACTGCGGTCTAGTAAATAATAATCAAGCACAAGTTCTAGAGCTACTAAATTACCAGCCCACTCAAATATAATGATAAACCAATACCAATGTTCCAGAAAAGGCGACAAAACCACATATACACATCCATAACGATGGAATAGATACATATGATTTCTCATTCCTTAACTCGAACAAGCTAAAGGCATCAATTATCTTAGGAATCAAAGATGGATACCCGAATTCTTTAAGATCAAGAGGCGAACCTTACAATTTAAGTGGGTTAATTTTTGTGCTAGTTAAAATGTCAATCCGGTTGGATTTGCCTTACTAAGCGTATGCATTTTTTTAAGTTTTTGGAAAAGCAATATATAAATTTTTAAAATTTTCTAGAAAATATCAGTTGAAAATTTCTGCAGGGCAAACAAGGAGGGACATGATTAATTTTTCTTATTTGCTACCCCTTCACACTTAAGTTGAACATTGCCATCGATGTGAGAACTGATAAATATAGAAAATAGGGAAAATTAAGGGAAAACGGTACTTCCCGGGGCATAGAGAGATATAGCTACGTTGGAGCTATCCTTAAGTGATTCCATTACGTTCTTTTTTTTAGTGAGGAGCGAGAGCTCCTTCACACTTAAGTAGAGCATTATGCGTAAAATTGAAACTTCCTGGGGCTCATAAGTGCTTGGATGAATTATGAAGGATATGGCGTGAAACGAAGCGCCAAGCATGTGTATTCTACCACATGTAATATAATACTCTAACTATATAAGTCTCCAAGTGTAAAATGCCAACCACCAATCCGAACTCCACCTGTTTTATTTAATCTGCATAATAAACACAACTATAAGAAAAACATTAAATACAAAAACGCATTTTCGTAGGCACCACGGTTGCATTTAGCGTATGCAACAAGCCTTTAAATCCTCGTTGTCTGAGGGGAGAGTGATAGTCTGTGAGGGTTTAAGCGAAACACACCCACAAAGTTGATAAATTTCTTTTTGGATGCAAAAATCGGATAAGCGACCACACCAGCCGAATGCGTGACATACTTAAAGACTGCAAAGTTTTTTTGTTATATATATATATATTTTAGTTTTTTTTATAGGTTTTATATTTATTTACTATTACTACTATTATTATTATTACTATACTTAACTCGATTTAAGATTCCTTAATGATACGGTTTAAGTGGGAATGATCCACTCTTAAAGCTTGAGGATATGGTATTTTTGGAATATATTCACGGAATGGATATTCTTTTGTTTTTACCACGTGATAGCCCTTTTTGATGTCTTAATTGGGCGGTCTTTTTTGATTTTATTGTTAACGATGATAGAAGGTGGTGGATCTTTTTGAATTTTCGAAAAATCATCAGACTTTCCACTCCCGGTGAATACGACATTCACGTGCTCAGTTTGAGCTTGAGGAGGAGGAAGAGGGTTAGTCCTATCGGTTTGTTTTGAAAAGACGTTTTGAGACTTCTCCCACTCATCTATTTTTCTTTCCATGTTTTTAATTTTAGTTTGTAAATTCTTTTCATTTTGCTTCATCTTTAAAATCATATCGTTAACATTGTTTTTGAAAAACATATTTGTAACTCTTTGACCATCCAAGAATTTTTTGATTGGTTTTTCAAGATTTGTTTTAGTTTGAGTCTCTTGGTTGATGGTTTTAGACTTCTTGTTGGGTAAAACACCGGTAGTTTTACGATCTTCGCTTTCATAGAGTTTCCAATGAACAGTTCTCATGCTACGGATACGTCTTTTGAAATCTTCGAGATCATTTTTCACATCATTGTTTAATTCTGTGAGCGATTTCTTAGAATCATTACAATCATGATGGGACTGTTAGATAGAGTCTGAGGAATATCGTTTTATTACCTTCAAATTGGATGTAATTTGCTTCATGATGTTCACACATCGGCGTGTCATCGTTCAGGTGGTTTTTAGAAGTGTTTCCATTTCTAAGCCTATTGTATTTGTTACGTATATCTTGCACTTCTTCATTTAAGATTATAATTTGAGAATCCATTTTTATAGTTAGAGATGCCAATTTTTTCATTAATCAAAAATTTATCATTATTGCTATTACTTCCATCGGCGAAAGCAACAGATTTTTGATGATGTTCGTTTTTAGATTTAATGGGCCAATCATGGTTGAAAAGGACTTTGTCCTCAAGAGGTTGAAAAACTTGATTTGGACTTTTGTAAAGGAAGATTCCTCCAGCTGTTACCTCCAGGATTGCCTGAGTGGGTTCGTCTAGACCGTGATAGAATATTTGAATAATAACTCCTTTGGTCAGACCATGCCCATGGCATTTTCGAAGCATGTTCTTCAGTCGTAACCAAGCGTCGGTTCGACTTTCACATACGAGTTGAGAGAAATTTCTGATTTCAAGTAAAAGACAGTTAAATAGCAAAGGTGGAAAGAATCTATTTATAAAAGCTCTTCTCATTTGTTCTCACGATGTTATAGACTCTTCATTAAGTTCGTTAAACTAGGTTTGGCTTTATCGCACAAGGAAAAAGAAAATATTAAAAGTTTTACAGCTTCACTCTGAGTTTCACCGTATTTGAACATGTTGCAGATTGCGAGAAATTCACGGATGTGGTCATGCGGATTGGCCCGCAGATAACCATCGAATTTATTTTCCCGAAACATATTTAAGTGAGTACTATTGATAACAAAGTTGTCATCAACATCGAGTTGAATAATGGCAGAATTAGGAGTCGGTGCTACAGTCTTAGCACTTTCCCACATAGGTTGATCATCGGGATCGAGGATTATTATTTCGTGGAGCGGTAAATTTGGTTCTTGTTCGATATCTTCTTCAGATATATTTATGATGATAAATTCATTAACGATAGGATGTTTGGTGGAAGATTTGTGTGATTCAATATGAATGGATTCTTTTTGGATAATTTTAAATTTATAAAACCTTTTTATTTAATTTATATATTAAACTTACTAGTTGTTTTCCGAAAGATAAATGATTTATACATACGTTAAGCATTTTGCAAAAAAGAATTATGTATTATTAGTTAAGGTAATAGATATATTCAAAATAAAAATAAATTGATTTTCATATATCATTTTTTTTTTATATATATTAGATATCTTTTTGTTTTATTATATTAGCAATAGAATAAATAAAATAAAAGATTTTTTTTTATAGGTACGACGTACTTTAGAAAAAGTGCGCCGGCTTTTTTGGAAATTTTATGTTTTTTTTACGTATATTATGATAAACTAGATAAATTACACATCCACATGGCATTAATCAGATATAATACAATTCCAAAAGCTTTAAAAGAAACCCAAGACTAGCAGTTGGGGGTTTTGTTTGGTTTTTTTTTTTTGAAATAAAATTCTATTTGTGAAAATTTGCAGAAAGTGCGGCGTACTTAGGTAAATTTTCACAAATAGAATTTTATTTCAAAAAAAAAACCAAAACCGGCGCACAAACAGGATGTGCGGCGTACTTCTTGAAGAAAAATGATTTTTGGTTTTCGTTTTGGCCCAGAATAACTAAAAAACGGGGGTGTGGCGGATTTGAAATTTTGTGAAACAAAATAGCACTAAAAAAGCAACAAACTGATAACAACTTAAACAATTCTCGGCAGCGGCGCAAAAAACTTAATGTGTGTTTTCCAAGCTTTAAATTTATAATACTAGAAATACTGATTTTACTAAAAACACAACACTCGGGAAGTATACCCTTTCGTGTATAGTATAGCTGTAGGTAAGTCCAAGTCATTCCACGGGAATTGAAGTTTTCATAGTTTGTAATTAAGGTGCTAAGGTTAATAAGGTTGTCATAGATCAAATTAACCAAAACGTACATAAATTGACTATTGCAAAGAAAGCAATACAAGGATGATTCAATCAAATGATTAAGGTATGTTTGTTTAGGCAATGATCACTTGGATAATGAAGTGTTTAGGATAGTGTTTATAAGTTTAGAAAATAGAGTTATCACAAGTTATAAATCCTTTCGACCTTTAAATATAACTATAGAAAATCATGTTTAACCATTTCAATAAACACATATCCAAACGCTCCATATCAAAGATCACAATATGCCCAAACAAACTCCATGATCAGAGTAACAAAACACATAACATTCATCATGGATTCAACAAAGATTATATTCAAAAGAGTAACAAGATTCATACCAATTCCAAGAGCAAAGTATGGTGATTTCACAAGAATTTCCCAAGAACACTTTATTATATTCAAAGCAAAATCCGAAAACTATGAACAATTCCGTCACAATTGCTTATAGATTCGAAATAACACTACAACTATGCCTCTTTGATGGATCAAAACCTAAGAACAATGATGAACTTCAACCAAGACTATCCAACTTCTTCAAGAACTTTGATTCTAATGGTGGTGATGATTTGTGTTATCAAGGTGGTTTGGATCAAAGGTTCTCAGGCCTTTATCACCAAAAACACCCCTTCTAAGGGTTCCAAACGAATGGGGGATTGTGTGTGAGAGTTGTGTGAGATATGAGAGGCAAAGGGGCCTTATATAAAAATATGATGTTCATGACATGTCTTCTAAAAATCAATAACATTTACGGTCTTAGAAATGTCATTTAATAATGATACGAGGTTGTAAATGAAGTTCGAGCAGAAGTTTCAAATGCTTTCAAAACAATTCACATGGCTTTGCGATTATTCAGATAGCCACTTGGTCTTCAACTTAAATGGCAGTATTCGCCTGAAAATAAACTTGACCTCACAACGGGAAATTCATTTTTCTCGGGTATGAATTACTTGATATTCATACAAAGGCTTGTGTTTACTTTGCAACACAACCCATGCTTCCTATAACAAATAGGTGTACGTGTCAGTGTATTTATTTATGTAAAAACAAGAGAAATCTTGTTTTATCGGTGTTGTTTTTGGAAAATAATTAACCATATCAGTTTCTCATCAGAAAAGATTTTAAAATAATTTTCTATCACTCAAACAATGTCTACAGCCCTTTAAATAGAAAACGGGACATTAATAAGGGGAAGAAATAGTCAAATTCTTTCAAAAAAGATATTTTAAAAAGTCATCTCGGAATAAAAGGAAAAAAGGTTTAACTATAATGGATCATCAATTAAATGGGAGTTAATATCATTTTAACTCAAAAGGTCTTAAGATGTTAGTGGTTTTAACATTTAGGGACTCAAAGGCAAAATATAGGACTTAAAATCTAAGTTTGCAACTTTAGAGGCTTGATGTGTCATTTCTATAACTAGGTTAGAATTAGAAATAAGGTTAATATGAAAATAGAAGAAGATATAAACTACAAGGGCCAATACTGCCAAAGTTCAAAACTTGGCCGGTTAGTAGACATGTTTTGATCGAAACATACATAATCACACTTTCAAAAAACCAAACACTCCTAAATCCTCTCTACGTATTTCGTTTCCTTCATACTTGAAAAATCAAACTCGGTTTCAAGAGTTAAGGTACACTACTACTTGTTAGTAATCCCTTTAACATCACGTTGTCAAAACGAATTAGTTTAAATCTCCTTTTAACACTCATAATTCAATTAAAAATGAATTATGGTCATAACTAAAAAGGTTGAGTTTCTTTCAATTAGTTAAGGGTTTTTGCTCATTAGGTGCGACTAAGGCTTGTTAAAGCAGTTTTTGATATCTCACATACATATGAGTGACTTATTTTATGATTTTCATGTTCATGAATGTTTCTAAACCATGTGCTTATGGTTTTAAAATAGTATTGTGGGGTTTGCGTTTAGTAGCCTCAAATAAGCCTCCTTATGCTATTGTAACACATTTATGCTTCCTTTGATCTCTTTTGCTTGGAAAAGTTGGTTCTTAGGTGCGTTAGTTTGAAAATGGTTATGAGTTTGCTTGTTTGAAATGTTTTTGTGTTTCCGGGTATATTTTTTAAGTCCCTTTAGCCCTGCGTTATGCCTTCAAGCTATCCCTTAATACCAATTTGAAGAGTGTTTCTCCATTACATATGCTTGAAATTTTGAGTTAAGATACTCGAATGTTGTTGTATCTATGTGGTAATTGATTCTGTGAGTTTCTTGATTGGTTTATGATGCTTGTTAGAAATTCTCATAGGTTTTTAATTGGTAAAACCTAAGTTAAGTATTTTTTTAGGCATGCGAAATATGTTGGGTTTGAATGTAGCGAAACATGTTAGGCTTGAATGAAGCAAAACATGTTTTTTAGCAAAACATGTTAGCGAAACATGTATGTTATATATTTCTAGCGAAACATGTAT
The DNA here is from genome assembly GCA_026074375.1 of Tanacetum coccineum. NCBI lineage: Eukaryota > Viridiplantae > Streptophyta > Magnoliopsida > Asterales > Asteraceae > Tanacetum > Tanacetum coccineum. The sequence continues at coordinate 13,676 of BQNB010095038.1, forward strand.
GTTAGATATTCCTAGCGAAACATGTAATCGCTTATTCTGAGAGAAACATGTATGACATATTCCTAGCGAAACATGACAGGTGTAATAAACCAAGCAAAATATGACATTTTATGGAAAGAAACTCTGTCCAAATTTTTCTAAAATTTGTGTAATACCTGTTTATTATGTCTTATTTCATTTGTGTTTCAATTGAATGTGTATTATTTGCCCTCTAATTGAATGTTTGTCCTAAATTCTCTTGGACTTGTCTAGTTGACTTCATCAGTTGACTTTGGCTATTGACCTTAGTTGACTTTGGCTATTGATCTTAGTTGACTTATTCTTAGAGTGAATTAATACAGTCATAGTTTATTTCTGTTGTTTTTTGGCATGAAACTTAATCATAGCATATTTTTAAATCAATCATATCATCAAGGATAACCAAATTAATCTGTAGAATATATCAGTTGTATATACTAGAACAGTAAGTAGGTTAAATTCTTAATAGCAGGATACAAAATCCACAGGAAACACAACAAGATGTTACTCCGTGATGAAAATGGTTCCATCTACTGAAAGAGTCAAAGATTAGCATCTACCAATGAGGAGCACTGGAAACCACTGTTGGCATCAGAAGGAAGAGACAATTCAAGTCATGCAATGAATAGTAATCAAGAACTCCACGTGGCTTCATAGGCATTCACTTGTCACTGCAGAATTCCCTAAATCAAATATTTATGTAGCAGTTCTGGTAGACTATCAAGAAGGTCAAAGACTCAGATTCTTATGAATTCCTTTTGGCTAACAAGAGGTGCATTGTTGATGCTGAAGTCTTTAGAAAGATTCTGGATATTTGTCCAAGAGTTAAAGGTAAAGAATATACCGAGGTACAAGATGATGATGCTACCCTCACCTTCCTCATTGACCTTGGATACAAAGGTCCACTACATAAGTATACCAACATGTATGTGGATCACATGCATCAGCCATGGAGAACCCTGGCAGCAATTGTCAATAAATGTCTCTCTAGGAAGACTGAAAGCAATAACAAACTTAGAAAATTCAGAATTGACATACCATAGGGCATGTTCTACAGAGAAAATCTCAACTATTATGAGCTGATTTGGGAAGACTTTGATTTCCAGATTGATCACAGGAAGGAGAGAAAATTAAGACGTGAAATTATGCCATTCCCCCGATTCACCAAAGTCATCATCAGTCACTTCCTCTCACAACACAAGTCTATCTTCAAGCTACAGTTTCAACACTATCATACAATAAGGGATGATGGTATAGTAATCGAAATCAAGTTTGTTAGAATTGGAGAAGACTATCAAGAATATGGACTAGCTATTCCTGATATGATGTTGAATGATGCAATCAAACAATCATAATCTTATCAAATGTTCCTCAAATACTCAACTGGTCAAATTCCTCCCAAGAAGAGCAGAGGCAAAGGTTCACAAGGGAAGAAGACTGCAGATACTCCTGTGGCAGATGTCGATGTGTCTGAAGAGTCTGACTCTGAACCAGCCAGAAAGAGAACTGCTAGTAGAAGAGTGGTAAAGAAGAAAGTCACAATTTCTGCAGCTGACAACATCATTCCTGATCTAGATGTTGCTTTGGAATTAGGTAAATCTATCAGCTTAACTGAAGCTGCAGAAGAGGAAGCTGCAAGGCAAGTCCATGCTACTCATGCAAGGATTGTGACTGAATCTGAACCCGAACCTACTAAGAAAAAGACTGGTAGTAGAAGTACAAGGGGTGTAGTCATTCAAGACACTCCAAGTGCTCTAAAGCCAAAACCAGCCACTTCAAAGCTTAAACTCAAGGGTGTTTAATCTTTAACTCTTGAAGAACAAGAAGCTACAGATATTATGCAAGCTCTCAAAGAAAGCAAGAAAACTAGCAGGAGACAGCCAGGCACTAGAACTCAAATGAAGGAACTGGTGTTTCACCAAGGGTTCCAGATGAGTCCACAATCGTCCTTGCAACCTTAAGTGAAGGAACTTGTACTAAACCAGGGGTTCCCAATGAGGAAAAGGTTACTTCTAAAGAAAAAGTTATTCTTGAGTAGGGATCTAAACAAGAGAGTGAATACTCGAAAGAAGACCAAAGTGAGAATGAAGAAGTTAATTGGATATATTCTGAGGAAAATGATGAGAAGAAAGATGATGTTGATGATGACAAAAGTATCAATCTAGAAATGACTGATGATGAAGAAACTGATGATGAGTTTGTACACAGTGTTGAACAAGTTAATGACAATGATGATGAAGAGATGACAAATGCGGAAGTTAAAGAATCTGGGAACGGTGATGAAGAAAATACTGATGCGGCAAAGTCGGATGCTGGAAAGACTAAAGAAGTAAAGGATGATACCAAGAAAGCTGAACTTCCTCTAACAAGCTCCAACTTATCAGTATCTTCAGGTTTTAGTGATCAATTTCTTAAACTTTCATCTAATGCCTCTTTAGTTAGTACAGTTAAGGACACCACAAGAGCATGTTAGTTTTTAAGTTGTGGGCAGCAAAAATATGTATTCGACTAAGTGTGTGTTCTAGGCGTGTGGTTCATTGTAAATGCCTAGAATTAGTGTTGTAGCCTCAAGATCAATGTTTTATTGATCCTGTTACTAATTAGAGTAACTGTTCTAGAATTGATCATATAGAATTGGGGCGAATAGTGAATAATATGAATGAAAAACCTGGTCAAAGTAACTTTGTTCATTATACTATTTCCGCTATGCATTCTTTCATGTTCATTGTTATTTTTTCTGGATATAGATCTAACAATCTGAGCTTACAACGATTCTTTAGACTTCATAATTGGTATCAGAGCCTCGTGGCTCTCGATATCTAGGATCACAAGGTTTATTTTTAAAGTCGATTTTATGAAGAACAAAAGTCATGAAATTCTGTTTTTGGTTTCTTGTGTGATTCGGTGACTATTAGGGTTTTTTCACCTAAACCCTAATTCTGTAAAAGAAGAAACTGGTACCGTACATGGTTGTTGTTGATTGGGTTGTGACAACAAGGAGATTTAGCGTGATAGGCTATGGGAGGAAGGAGAATGCTAATTCGTAACGGATTCGTGACACTTAAAAAAGTGTCGTCTGGATACTTAAAAAAAGAAGGTATCCTTAACAACAGTAATTGATGGTTACTACTACCACGAGACATAGTACTGCTAGTGATCGTAAATATTGGTGCTTTACTAACGCTAAAAAGTGTCACAAAAAGGTAAGGAGGTAGGAGAACTTTATACTGTCAATACAAGTTAGTACTACTAGCATAAAACGTTTACTACTGCTAGACTTATTGGTAGTAGTTAATATTGTTCGAGCTCTAATGATTTTATGCTGGTATTAAAAGACTTTATTAGTGCTGCTTATTGTTACTTAGTGCTAAATAATGAGAAAACAAGTATACAAAGTTAATGCTGCTTTGGTTCGAGTAGAAGTTAACACTGTGAGTTATGTGTTAATACTACCAGTTATCATTAGTGCTGCTATGTTTAAACAGTTAATGCTGTTTGATTACAAGTTTGTACTGCTTGGGCTTGTCGTGTCTTAAGCATACGCCATGATTCCTTTTATTTGAATTTAGGTTGTTATTATTAAAACAATGATTGCATGTGTCTAAGTTTCAAATTGTTATTCTTTAAAAGTGCCATACCTTAGAATACTTATACCTAAGACGTGCATGTCTTGTTCCCCGCTAGTGTTTTGCTATATATATAGCTATCATCGTCATTATATATATGTGCACTTGTCTATAAACTTTGTTTTGTAGCACATTTCTTTTGATCGATTCCTTGGTGCCCCAAACAAGGGGGAGCATACACCGAGGGGGAGCATTTACAAATGTCAAAGTAATTGCACTTGTAACCGTTTAGACATCTACACATCTCTTGATATGTGTATTCCATCCCTAAAATATTGTTCCTATATATATTATGTTACACAAAACTAACCCTTCATGTAGGTTAATAGTTTGTAACACATTTGATCCATTAATTCGCTAGAGTCAATATACAAGGGATGCAAGCATCATACGAGAGCAATGAGCTAGGGGGAACTCGAGTGTCTCAAAGTAGATTACTTGGGGTGTTTAAATGGAGTTGATAGGAGCAGGACTTCACTGAGGATGATGCAATCTTGCCTCTTTGTTTCAAGGATTGAAGTGTAGTAAAAGTCTCGCCTATTGGAATGAATGTCTTGGAGTGTCCACCTTTTTGTTTTGACAAAAGGGAGAGAAGAAGTGTAAACAAGGTATTTATAAATTTTACAATGAGTTATAGTGTACATATTTTGTCATCATTAAAAAGGAGGAGATTGTTAGTGCAAATATTATGATATTTAATCTATACAAACTCTTTGTGTATTGGAGATGACAAACATGTAACTTATAACACATAACGTAAAGTGCTCAAGTTACTCGTAATCACAAACCATCAATGCATTCATACGTCAACATCTCTTGATGTCTCAAGTCTGCTTCAACAACAAATATAAGTTTGCACCTGATGTAAATCACTAAATGTATGAAAAAACAAACTTTAAATTTGTTGGATGATCAAAGAAATAATTTTTGTTCTAAACTTTACATTTTATAAATGTAACAAAAGCTTTTTACAATAATAATTAGACAAAATATTTTTGTAATTATAAGAAATGTTTTATTTAAATATATATTTGAAATGAGTTTTTTCTTCCTAAAATCATAAAACCTACCACAAAAAATATTTCCCCACAAAAAAACAAAATCAGGAGTGTTTATAAGTAGGCAGCCCCCTGATTGATAAGGGGGCCGACTGTGAAAAGATAAGGGGGGCGGTAAGAGATAAGGGGGTCGGCTACCTATTTTCGTCCTAGACTTTGTTTATAAATAGTGGACTGTTTCCACATATTTTACACACTTTTTCATACAATTTCTCTATATTTTAAATTAGAAACACATCTCTTAATCTTTGATCATGTAACTTGTTTAAACATTTGTTTACAAGTGATCCAATCCTTTCTCTCTAAGTTCAAGAGAATAATACTCGTAATCTTCAAGATACGATGTATTATAGTTAGTGCATTCATAACATGTGTTACATTCACGATGTATAGATCGAGTCAATGTCTTCCAAACTTATTTATTAGTTGGATCAGGTAGATCATGTATGTATTTAGGAGAGTGAATACTTGTGTGAGCGGTTAGTATTTTATGCCTTAAAATACGAGTATGAGTGATAGATCAGTTCTAGCTAAGATTAGAACTCGACATCTAGCTTAGTATCGGAAAACAATATAAGCGACGTAGTTGTTAGTTACGTTAGGCCATAAACATAACGGGTGATGTATCATCTGTAGGTTGTTATTTTTAAATGATTCAAGTTTTACATTTATATTTAGCCGACTTATCCTAAAATAACACTCTAACGGGCAGTGTACCCGGTACAGATGTAGCTTCGTTGGTAAGTAGGGTATCGATCACAAAGAGTGAGAGTGTTGATTCTTAGTTCTATTAGTATTTTAGTAATTTACGTTAGTACTAAATTAATCTAATTTATGTTAAACCTAAGCTAATGATAAAAAAAGGGTTTCAACCTGAGAGACTGGCATGATTTTGTGTATCTAACCTAAAGTTTTGATGATAAGTAAAGTAATAACACACACAAGAAGATGAACAAATGATAGAGAAGCGGTGAAACACTAATGTAAGGAAAACATATCAACCATGAATAGTCTTGTTAGGATTAAAAGTCTTCTTTATGCTGTTGGAATTACTGCTGCTTAAGTTTGTATTAATACTGCTTAGTTGAAGTTAGTGCTTCTGGTGAACTTCAAGGAAAATATGCTGAGTGGTTACTACTGCTGGTACAGAATTTAATACTGCTAAAGAAGTTACTACTGCTCAAGAAAATATTCTAAGTAGTTAGTACTGCTAGTACAAAAGTTACTATTGCTAGTATAAGTTAGTACTGCTAGTGTTAAGTTAGTACTGCTAGTGTAATTTAGTACTGTTAGTTAATGCTTCTTACTTGATATGTATTAGTTATTCATAGAAAAGATTTTATATACTTAGAAAGGTATTGTAAGCCGAGTAGGACTCTTTGGTGTATAAAAGGAGGTCATAGGGCATAGAGTTTGATACGACATTACAATTTTCATTTCTTATCTCATAGCTTCAAGGTCTTTGTAACCCTAATACTGGTAGAGTATTTATTTTATTATCATTAAGAATATTGGAGCTTATTTTTTATATTGTGTTACTATTTCATTGATAATTCTTCTTAATATTAAAGATTAGATTCCGCATAATCTTTAATACATTCAAACAAAGATTCTACTATAGTTGTGTTAGATTTAACTAATATAACTAAACCTTAAACAAGCATAAGGAATTTGATCTATTAAAGTGGGATCAACAAGTGGTATCAGAGCCTGTTGAGAAGCTTTGAATAAGAAGAATATGTTTTTATACACAAGATCTTTTTCTTGCTAAAAGATATGGATCAAGATTCTGCACACATGGTGGCTGCATCCAAAGTTCCCATGCTCAAACCTAGTAGGTATGAGATACGGAGGATGAGGATTGAACAACATATCCAGATGATAGACCTTGCACTGTGGGAAGTCATAAAGAATGGTGCAACCTTACCAAAAATACAAGTTGTGGATGGTGTTATAACAGTGAGGAATATTACATCTGCTGAAGATAAGGCACAGAGAAGATTAGAGGTGAAAGCTAGAAGTACTTTAATGATGGGCATTACCAATGACCATCAGTTAAAGTTTAACTCGATAAAGGATGCTAAGCAGTTGTTAAAAGCTGTAGAAAAGAGATTTGGTGGGAATGCTGCTACTAAAAAGACTCAAAGGAATCTGTTAAAGCAGCAATATTAAAACTTCACTGCTCTAAGCTCAGAGATGCTTAATCAAACTTTTGATAGGCTTCAAAAGCTTGTGAGTCAGTTGGAGCTTTTAGATGAAAAGCTTTCACAAGAAGATGTTAATCAAAAGTTATTAAAAAGTTTATCACCTGAGTGGAACACACATGCTGTTGTGTGGAGGAATAAAGCAGATCTGGATATAATGAGCATGGATGATCTTTACAACAACCTCAAAGTGTATGAACCATAAGTTAAAGGGATATCTAGCGCAAGTTCAACCACACAAAACATGGCTTTTGTGTCCACTTCAAATAACAGCTCTAACAGCACTAATCAAGGAGTTAATACTGGTCATGAAGTTTCTACTGCTAGCACTCAAGTTAATGCTGCTTACTCTACAAATATTAATAACTTGAGTGATGCTGTTATTTGTGCATTCTTTGCTAGTCAACCAAATAGTCCTCAACTTGTACATGAGGACTTATAACAAATTTATCCAGACGACATGGAAGAGATGGATTTGAGATGGCAAATGGCCATGTTGACTATGAGGGCTATAAGGTTTTTAAAGAATACAAGAAGGAAGCTTACTGTTAATGGCAATGAGACTCTTGGTTTTGATAAGTCCAAAGTAGAGTGCTACAACTGCCACAAGAGGGGACATTTGGCTAGGGAGTGCAGAGCTCCAAGAAATCAAGACTACAAGAAAAAGGAAAGCTCAAGAAAGAGTATGCATGTGGAAACAGCTACTTCCATAGCTTTGTTGTCATATGATGGTATTGGTGGATATGACTGGAGTGATCAGGCAGAGAAAGGGCCTAATAATGCACTCATGGCTTTCTTATCTTCAAATTCTGTCTTAGAGGTATCCAATGATTCTACTTGTTTAAAATCTTGTTTGGAAACTATTAAACTTCTTAAATCTTAAAATGAACAACTATTAAAAGATTTAAAGAAATCTGAGTTAATGGTTCTAGGTTATAAGACATGTTTAGAGTCAGTGGAAGAAAGACTTGAATTTTATAAAAAGAATAAGTCTATTTATTTAGAAGATATTAAGGGCTTAAAAGTTAAAATTCATATAGGAGAAATAACTATTAAAGAGCTTAGGAAGAAGCTTGAAAAAGTTCAAAAAGAAAAAGATGGCATTCAACTTAATGTAGATAAATTTGAACATGCCTCTGAAAGTTTAAATAAGCTTATAGATTGTTAGATAGTTGACAATTGCAAGAAAGGTTTAGGCTATAATGCAGTTCCACCTCCCTACCTAGGAAATTTCATGCCTCCAACACCTGATTTGTCTTTTACTGGTTTAGATAAGTTTGTTAATGAGCCTGTAGTTGAGAACTGTAAAGCTAAGTCTAGTGAAGAGGAGCCTAAGGTAGTTTGGAAGTGTAATGATGCCCTAATTATTGAAGACTAGGTGTCAGATAATGAGGAAGAGAATATGTCTCAGCCTAAAATTGAAAAGAAAATAGTTAGACCTACCGTTGTTAAGAAAGATTTTGTCAAATCTAAACAACAAGAAAATACTGCTAGGAAAACTATTAAACAAGTTGAGCAATATAAGCAAAACACTCATAAACCAAGAGGCAATCAAAGAAATTAGAACAATATGATGTCTCAAAAACTAAGAAGTAATTTTGAGATATTTAATAAGGCATGTTATGTGTGTGGAAGCTTTGATCATTTACAGGTTGATTGCAATTACCATCAAAAATAGTTTCAAAATCAAAAGATGGTAAAACCTGTTTGGAACAATGCTCAAAGGGTGAATCATCAAAACTTTTCTAAAAAGACTCACTCCTATGCTAAAAAGAACATGGTTCCAAGAGCAGTACTAATGAAGTTTGGCTTAGTATCAGTTAATACTGCTAGACAAAATATTTCAAAAACAACAGTGTTAGTTAATATTGCTAGACAAGTTAATCCTGCTCACTCAGAAACAACAGTGAATGCTGCTAGATCAATGTCATATCTTTCTAAAATAGCACATTCAACTGTTAAGAGTCCCATTCACAAGAACACAACATTTAAAAATAGTAATATTAATCAAAGGGTTAATACTATTAAGGATAAAAATGTTGCCAAAAGCAGTAGTTAATGCTGTTAAGGGACATAATGTTAATGATATTAAGGCCTCAACTTGTTGGGTTTGAAATCCAAAGACTAATGTTTTAGACCATGTTTCTAAACACAACAGTGCATCAATCACCCTAAAGAAGTTTGATTATATTGATGCACAAGGCATATCCAAGTCAGTGATGGCTTGGGTCCCCAAAAGAAACTGATTATCTTACCTAATGTGCAGGGCAATCTACAAATGGTTTTATAGGATCAAGGAGTGATTGATAGTAGATGCTCAACGCACATGACAGGGAACATGTCCTATCTTACAAACTATGAAGAAATAGATGAAGGATATGTTGCTTTTGTAGGGAACCCCAAAGGAGGGAAAATCACAGGAAAAGGTACCATTAAAACTTATAATCTAGATTTTGAAAATGTGTATTTTGTGAGAGAGTTAAAGTTTAATCTCTTTAGTGTCTCATAAATGTGTGATAAAAAGAATAGTGTTCTTTTTAATGCCACTGAATGTATTGTTTTATCTCCAAACTTTAAGTTAATTGATGAAAGTCAAGTTTTACTTAGAGTTCCTAGAAAGAACAATATGTATAGTGTTGATTTAAAGAACATAATTCCTAAAGGAGGTTTAACTTGCCTTTTTACAAAAGCCATATTTGGTGAATCTAAGCTTTGGCATAGAAGGCTAGGACACTTCAACTTTAAAACCATGAATAAATTAGTTAAGGGAAATCTTGTAAGAGGTTTGCCTTCCAAACTTTTTAAAAATGTTCAAAACTGTGTTGATTGTCCAAAGAGAAAGCAGCACAGAGCCTCTTGTAAGTCCAAAATCGAGAACTCAATCAGTCTTCCTTTACATTTATTTCATATGGACTTGTTTGGTCCAACATTTGTAAAAAGCCTTATGAAGAAAATGTATTGCCTAGTTGTCGCAGATGATTATAGTAGGTTTACATGGGTTTTATTTCTAGCTACTAAGGATGAGACTAGTGGCATTCTTAAGTCCTTTATAACTAGAATAGAAAATCTAGTAGATCACAAGGTTAAGGTGATAAGATGTGATAATGGAACTGAGTTCAAAAACAGAGAAATAAATCAGTTTTGTGAGATGAAGGGTATTATGAGACAATTTAGTGTAGCTAGAACTCCTCAACAAAATGGAGTTGCTGAGAGGAGGAATAGGATACTAATTGAGGCTGCTAGGACTATGCTAGCTGATTCTAAGTTGCCAACTACTTTTTAGGCAGAAGCAGTTAATACTGCTTGCTATGTGCAAAATAAAGTGTTAGTAGTTAAGCCTCATAACAAGACCCCATATGAACTTTTTCATGGTAGAACACCAACTTTAAGTTTTATGAGACCATTTGGGTGTCATGTTACCATTCTTAATACTATAGATCGCTTAGGCAATTTTGATAGTAAAGTCGATGAAGGTTTCTTTATTGGATACTCTTTGAATAGTAAAGCCTTTAGAGTATTCAATAGTAGAACAAGGATAGTAGAAGAAAACTTGCATATTAGGTTTAGTGAAAGTACACATAATATTGTAGGTAGTGGACCAGATTAGCTGTTTGATATTAATTTACTAACAAGAACAATGAATTAGGAGCTAATTGTTGCAGGTACATAGTCTAATGGTTTTGCAGGTACAAAAGCAAGTGATAATGCAGGTCAAGCTAGAATGGAGACAGAACCTATCAAAGATTACATTTTGCTACCATTATGGACTACTGATCCACCATTTTCCCAAGATACAAAAATTTCTCATGATGATGGATCCAAACCTTCATGTAATGATGTAAAGAAAGATAAGGAAGATCTAAGAAAAGAAAGTGAATGTAAAAATCAAGAGAAGGAAGATAATGTTAACAACACTAATAATGTTAATACTATTAGTTCAACTGTTAATGTTGTTGGCACAAATGAAGTTAATGCTGAACTTCCATTTGATCCAAACATGCCTGCTTGGGAAGATGTTAGTATATTCAACTTCTCAAGTGAAAATGAAGATGATAGTGTAGTGGCTGACATGAACAATTTGGATACAACAATCTAAGTTAGTCCTACTCCAACTACAAGAATTCATAAAGATCATCCTCTTGATCAAGTGATTGGAGATTTGCAATCTACTACACAAACAAGAAACATGACCAAGAATTTGGAGGAACATGGGTTTGTTAGTACTATTCAACAAAGAACAAACCATAAAGACCTTCAAAATTGCTTGTTTGCTTGCTTTTTATCACAGTAAGAACCTAAAAAGGTAATTCATGCATTGAAAGATCCAAGCTAGATAGAGGCTATACAAGAAGAGCTTCTACAATTCAAGTTACAAAAAGTTTGGACTTTAGTAGATTTACCAAAAGGAAAAAGGGCTATAGGCTCTAAATGGGTTTTCAGGAATAAAAAAGATGAAAGGGGAATTATGATAAGAAATAAAGTAAGATTGGTGGCTCAAGGGTACACACAAGAAGAAGGGATTGACTATGATGAAGTCTTTACCATTGTTGTAAGAATTAAAGATTTTGTAGTGTATCAAATGGATATAAAAAGTGCTTTTCTCTATGGGAAGATTAAAGAAGAGGTGTAAGTATGTCAACCACTAGGATTTGAAGATCCAAACTTTCCTGATAAAGTATACAAGGTTGAAAAAGCATTGTATGGACTACATCAAGCTCCTAGAGCTTAGTATGAAACCATGTCAACATATCTGTTAGACAATGGGTTTTAAAGAGGGAAAATTGACAAGACCTTATTCATCAAAAGGCATAAAGGTGATATCTTGCTGGTCCAAGTTTATGTGGATGATATCATCTTTGGTTCAACTAAGAAAGAGCTATGCTTTGCATTTGAGAAGATGATGCATGAGAAATTTCAAATGAGTTCTATAGGATAACTTACATTCTTCTTAGGATTACAAGTGAAGCAGAAGAAGGATAACATATTTATTAGTCAAGATAAATATGTTGCTAAAATTTTAAAGAAATCTATGTTTACAAAAGTCAAGACAGCAAGCACACCAATAGACACTCAAAAGCCTCTAGTCAAGGATGACGATGGTGAAGAAGTAGATGTTCATATATATAGGTCAATGATTGGTTCATTGATGTACCTTACATCTTCAAGACCTGACATTATGTTTTCAGTATGTGCCTGTACTAGATACCAAGTCAATCCAAAGGTTTCACATCTTCATGCTATGAAAAGGATTTTTTAGGTACTTAAAAGGTCAACCAAGATTGGGCCTTTAGTATCCAAAATATTCTCCTTTTGATTTGGTAGCATACACTGATAGTGATTATGCTAGAGCAAGCTTAGATAGAAAGTCTACAACAGGAGGTTGTCA
>BQNB010095039.1:3436-25967 GCA_026074375.1 Tanacetum coccineum
GCTTTTTGACTATTCTTACTATATATTTGATATTTTATTATATTATATATATATTTTAAGGTGTAGTCAGAGCTGATCATAGTGTAAATTTTAATACTAGTAGGTTATTGTTAGTGCTGGTTGCGGGAAAATTGACTTTCTTCTGCTTTAACACTGTTCAAATGTTACCATTACAGATTTTTATGGCGCTATTGTCGTTAACAAAGAAGCTATATATATATATATATATAAAGTTTGATTTCTCTTTCATACTTATCTTTGTATTGCTCTCTCCTCTTCGCAAAGTAAAAATCATCTTTATTTTTTTAACGAATACAGTCAATTGTCTTGTTACCAGCATCTACAACCACACTCGCATCAAAACCCAAGTACACATCTATACCTTTTATTGATACGTTTGACTCATGGCCTAATTAAAATATTATGACAAACACAATCAAGTGGGGATTTTACGCAAGCCTGACGAAAGTGCAGGGTTTGCAGAGATAGTGGACTTTCTACGAGGTTCCAACCTCAGGTATGCTTTAACTTCTAATCTAACTATCTATGATTCCCTAGTAAAACAGTTTTGGCAGACTGCTACTGCCAACACTATTGTTGATGGGACTCTAGAAATACATTCAACTATTGATACCCCAAGGTATACAATCACTGAGGTATCTATTAAAGATAAGCTTCAATTAACAGATGCTTCTGGGATTACAATTTTGCCAAATGATGAGATTTTTGAGGGGATGGGGGCAAATATGGTATCCTACTAATGGAACTTTCACCTTTTGGAAAAGCTTTTTCACACCCCAATGGAGATATTTAGTCCACCATCTTTTGCACTTTATAAGCTCTAAAAGTGGTAGATGGGATCAATTTGGTAGCAATATTGCTACTGCTTTGATTTGTCTATCCACTAGCAGAGTTTATAATTTTTCAAAACTTATTTTTGAAGGTATGGTGGCAAATTTGAAAAGCAAGACAAAGTTTTTGATGTATCCTCATTTTCTGCAACTGATTTTGGATATTCAAACGAAAAACAAACACCCTTATCTGGCTGTGACCCTGACCAAAAAGATTTTTGGGAATATGAAAAGGGGTTTTAGAGTAGCACCAAGACCTTTGTTGCCTACTATGTTGCTTGTTGCTACTACTAATCTAAATGCAGGTCAAGAACATCATGCTGTGGCTCAATCTCAACCATCATCATCCACACTTCTAGCACCATCTACATCATTACCACCGGTATAATCTCCACCATCCATACCTGCTCCTACATCCATACCTACACATATCCCTGCATCCATACCTACACCTACACCTACACCTATCCCTGCATCCATACCTACACCTATATCTATACCTGAAACTGAACCTGAATCAATTGGGCACACCTTTGAGGAGCAATCTCCTGCCGACCAACACTTCTCACCCCCACAAGAACAGGCCCAAGGACAGATAACTGTAGATGATTTGCTTCCAGTAGTTCCTCAGTTGATGTTAAAAATTGATAGCCTAGAAACGAATCTCAAACAAACCAAGCTGACAATGGGGAGTGCTATTGTGAAGTTGGTCAAAAAGGTGAAGAAGCTAGAAGGGATTTTGAAAAGGAGAAATGTGATCTTATCAGACTCTGAAGAGGAAGAACCTGAGGCTCAGGGGAGGAAAAGTCAAGATGATCCTCTAGTTTCTTTGGTACAAGGGCTGGTTACTCCTTCTAAGACTACTGTCAATGCTTCAGGGGAGGAACAAGTGGAAGATATAAGCCCTACCACATTAGAAGCAGCTAAAACTCTCTCCAGGGTTGCTTCTCAAAAGCCAAAATCAATTGATAAGGGAAGAAGGTATAAGAGAAGGAAAGAGTCTAAGGGAAAGAAGGTTGCCACTAGCTTGGATTTCCAGGAAGAAGTTAATACTGGCAGTATTAAAGTTAGTACTGTTAGTGAACAAGTTAGTACTGGCAGTACTAAAAGGTCTATTCCTTCCCCTGATAAAGGCCAAAGAGAAGGAAAAGCTCCTATGATCATTGAAGAAGCTCCTAAGAAGTCTAAGGAACAAATTCTACAGGAGGAAGCTAGCCTTGCTGAAGCAATCAGATTGGATACTTTACAAAAAGAAGAGGAGGCTAAACAAGTACACTTGGATTCTCTCCTAGCACAAAGACTTGCAGAAGAAGAAGAATTAAGTGAGCAACAAAAGAAAAGAAGAGCTCAAGTTCAATTTGAAGCTCAGCATTACACAGATGAAGATTGGGATTTAATTAGAGCAAAGATTGAAGCTAATGCAGAGTTGTCAAAGAGTATGCTAGGAAGTGACTTACAAGGAGAAGATTTTGCAAAGAAGATGGTTGATCTAGTAAATCAAAGGAAGAAATATTTTGCAGAGGAAAGAGCAAGAGCTAAAAGAAATAAGCCCATGACCCAATCACAGCTGAGAACATATATGATGAATTATTTGAAGACTCAGGGGACATGGAAGTTATCTCAGCTAAAGAATTTAAGTTTTGATGAAGTAAAAGAAGAATATGATAAGCTGGTGAAGCAGGTTGAATCTTTTGCACCGATAAACTTTGAAGCCACTAAAGATAGTTTGAAAAGATTTGGTGAAGAACTCCAAACAAAGACTTCAAAAAGACTAAAGAGTGATGAAGCAAAAGATGATGAGCCAACCAAGAAGTCTGGAAAGAGGAGAAAACAGATGGCAAGGAAAGGATTGCATACAGACCTTGATAAGGATGATTCTGAAGATTCAGATGAAGCTAGTGAACAAGATGATTCTGTTTCAGGTACTAAAATTCCTATTAATCCTGTTCCTGTAGCTATGAAATCACCTAGTATAGCTACCTATAAGATCATCAAGCAAGGAGAAAAAGGTGTGTACCAAATAATTAGGGAAGATGGAACTGATATAGTGTACATAAATTTTGGTGCTATGCTGAAGGATATATCTAGAGATGATCTTACTGAGTTATATAGGATTGTCATGAATAGATATGGTATGGATGGACCAGAGGATGAGCTAGAGAAGGTACTTTGGAAATATTTAAAGAATATGTTTGAGGAACCCCTTAGTACAGATCCTATTTGGAGTTTATTAGGTCAGCAAAGGATCATAAGTTGGAGATATTATGATACCTGTAGAGTACACTGTTTGAACTTGGAGTCAATGGATATATATATGCTAATTGAAAGAAAATATCCTTTATCTGCTGAGATATGCAAAGCTATGCTAGATAAGAAACTTCAAGGAGGAAAACCAGATGAGGATTGCTACAAAATGTTGAAAATGATGGAAAAGCAAGCTGGTATTAGGAAGTAGTGAAGGTTGATGAGTTAGAAATCTAGGATGGAGATGAGAAGGATAACACTTGGTGGAGGTGCTATGCACTAACACAACAAATGGTTATCAGTCCACCATGTCTAACAGACATAAGGACTGGCTAGTCCAGGAGCAAACGGCTCTTGGTAAAGACTTCTCAAATCCGTTAATGGCTGACAATTTGCCAAAAATTGTATGGTTATCAACTCACCATATCTGGTTAGTAAAGAGTTGGCTAGCCCACAAGTTTATGGATTGTGGTAAAGGCTGTGGAAAAACCATAACTAGTCCATAAGATTATGGCTTATGGTAAAGACAAATTGCAAATCCATATTAGATGGTTGACACTTTACCAAAAAGTGGATGGTACATCAACTCACCAAGTTTCATGTACAAAGAGTTGACATGGTCATCAATCCACCATGGAATTTACCTTTTCTAGGTGCCAAAGGATTGACTAGCCCTGAGCAAACGGCTACAGGTAAAGGCATATCAAATCCGTTTATGGCTGTAATGGTTTGCCAAAAACCATATGGTATTCAACTCACCAATGTTTCATGTACTGAGAGTTGAAATGGTTTTCTGAAACTATGTGAACTGATGTACATATAGTCAATGTTGCTGATATGAAGGATTGCTGAAAAGCTTTGAAGAATAGTTGCTGCAAAGATCAAAAAGAGATGATTTGAAGTATTGCAGATCAAGAATAATTCGAAGAATTTTATTTACAACATCCTCAGGAAGCTCAAATAATTTAAAGTGAAGATCAAGAATAAATTGAAGGAACTTGAAGTTCACAAGTGAAGATCAAGTTAGGGGAGGATTGTTGGGAAATAGATTGTAAAAGACTTAATACTGGTAGTATAACAGTTAAGTCTGGTAGTATTAGTTAGTTCTGGCAGTACTAAGTTAATACTGGCAGTACTAAGTTAAGTCTGGCAGTACTAAAGTTAGTACTGGTAGAGTAGCAGTACTATAGTTAGTACTGGTCGTATTTAGTTAAGTCTGTTTATGTAACAGAATAGTAATAGTTATCTTAGAGATATCTTAGGAGATATCTTAGGAAAGGATATGTATTATCTTTTCACACGTTTGTAAAGCCCATTAGGGTTTCCTTGGTGTATAAAAGGAACCCTAAGGCACAATGTTATGTACGTGATTGAAATATCAATAGAAGCATTAAAGCTTAATAGAAATCAATAGCAAATTAGTATTATTGTTTCTTCTTAATTCTTGTGTTAAGATTCCGCATTAACACTTGATATTCATAGTCAGTGTCTCTCACATAGTTGATTTGGATTTATTCAAGTTAGCTATTGTCTTACAAAGGCTATATAGATCCTAAACCAAGGACCTACACCTAATCTCCCTCCCGAGGTATTTTTAGATCATGACCCGAGAAGCTTAAAGGATGAACTTGATAAAGATGATTTGAAGAGTATGGTCAAAATTTTCGATCCCAGGATTTATGAGAAAAAAAATTCTCCAACATATGTGAATTTACCCTTTAAGGATCGCCATTATCTTTCCTTCACATATTTTATCTGAATTTTTCTTTCTTATTTCACCTATCCGGTGGAATCTCCTTTTCTTCTCTCCTTCGGGAGTGAGGATACTATTTTTGACCCCGACATCTCCGCTTTTCATTTTTCTTCTCTAGAACCGGTGGCATCTCATCGGAGTGGAACTTTCATATGCTTCAATGTTTATCTAAACATCTTGAATGAAAGTCCGATGGAGATTTACTCTTCCACATGTATCGTCCCTAATATCACGATGATATGGGGAGAGTCAAGCTAGTGACTCGCACAAAAACAAGCGCTCCTCGGGAGGCAACCCGTGTCTTTTCTTCTTTCTATTTTCTTAATAAATAAGTGTGTGATTTTATAGCCCAAGTGTGGGGGCGTGCTTCTTTCTTTGGTTTGTGGTACTGTTTTTGCAGGATTCCTTAAGATCATGAAGACCCGTGTTTGTTTTCAATCCTCCAATCATCCGGTCTTTGATCTTCTGCTTATTTTGGAATCCTCAATCTTGATCTTATATATATATTTGTTTCCCCTTTCACACTTGAAATTTTTGCATTTGCCTTTTTTGTTCGTAAGTGTGGGGGTAAAACCCGATATTTTTGAACATTGAGGCCAATGTTCCATTTTAAGTGGGGGGGGGGGGATTTCTATTGAAATGTGATTATACCTGTGCCTGTCTGTGTTCCCGCGCAACCGCGTTTTGACCAAAATTTTAAATTTTTTATTGTTTTATTATGATATATATATAAAAAAATAATAATAAAAAAATAAAAAAAAGGAAAAAAAATGATAAAAATATAAAAATATATAAATAAGTAGGCCCGTAGAATTAGGTAGCTTTTGACTTGACCGAGTTTTGAACTCTAGCTTTCCCCTTAGCTTTCGAGACTTAGCGTTTGCTTAACTTTAAAATTTTGCAAAGAACAAAAAATGATAGAGTTTTATATAAGTTAGATGCTAAGCGTGGAGTAGTTGGATATCTTTAGAGCACATAGAGGTTAATTATGGCTTTTTGCTCTCATAAGCTTAATAAACGTTATATAATTGTTGAATAAATAAAGTTGCTTTGGTTTTTGCGATTCTTAGTTTAGATGACTTCGTAGAGATTCCTTTGGTTGAATGAAAGTAAGGTACACATCGAGGTTTTGTCTGTGTTGTGGGGATATAGACTCATTGGACCATGTTGGCTCGCATACCGGATATGGCAAGGTTGTAAAGACCTCATAAACATGAAATTTGCTTAATAAGAATAGTTATGTAATAAACCGAAGCCAAAATAAGACCACTACCTCTTGCCGGCTCACAACCGATGTGGTAGTCGTGTAACGGGTGTTGGTAATAATAATAATAAAACTGTGGGCTGATAAAAGTTTACTACCTCTTGCCGGCTCACAACCGATATGGCAGTCTTCTAAATAAGGCACATGGTAATAATCCGAGACTGATAAAGTCTTTTTGCATCTGTGCCGGCTCACAACCGATGTTGCCAGCCTTCTAAAAGGTCCGAGGATCAAGACGGTCGAAATAAGACTCTTGGAATAAATGGTCGGCTAGACATACGATGTGGCAGTTGTTTAAAGGGACTAAGGTTTTAATAATGTTGCACAATTATAATATACTAATATTTTAATAAAGCCATATTTCGATTCCGGGGTCTTATTCATAAATAAACGCCTCCGTCTATGACTCGGTAGTTGAGTTGTTTTGGCGAAATAAAAAAAGGATAATGTTCAATCTAAAAGAGCGTTTAAGGTCAGGTTGTTTAGACCTTTATCTAGGCATAATATCATGTTCATAAGTTATCAAAAACAAAGCGGAATAAAGATCAAAGTTATTCAACCAAGGTTTTACCAACATTCCACCACAGCCCCAATATTTTTTGATCAAGATAATACGGTTTCTTCAATTAACTAATAACTGGGATCAAGGAAAACCCTTGATTACTTGAGCCTTACATCAACTCTTTACTAGTCGTCTAAATCTTCTACACTTTGTGTACATCACACTTTTCTGGATACCTAAACTATGTGTCTATGATCTTTTAATATTAGGGAGAGATCATGGACTTACATAAGGAATTCTTTCATATCAACATTTAGTAGCATTACATAACTGTGTCTTTATCTTTTAAGAAAGTCTTTCAATGTTGTTCTTGGTTACATCCTTCGAGAGATCATGAATTACCAAGAAATTCTTTCCTATCAACAATTTAAATAGCATTAATAAATTGTCATTTATTCTTTTAAGAAAGTCTTCTTTGTTACTGTTCTTGTTCCTTCTTAAGGAGATCTTATGAAATCTTTATCATCTTTGATGAATCCTCTTTCGTCTTTATATGTCCTTTCTTGTTTCATTGTTTTGTTTTATCAACTTAAATATAATTCCCAACAATCTTCCCCTAGTTGATAATGACAAAACCAAAAAAATAAGCACAAACTTCCCCTGAATGTAAGTTAATATACGAATGATACTTCCCTTAACACTACCAAGGTTCTATAAGTTGCAAATCGTCAATATCTTTTTCCCTTTTCTGTCATTCATCAAATAGGGAGGACTAAAGTATGCAACTTGATCTTCACAACTACGAATCACTTCACCTTCTATTCGGCCTTTCCAACAACTCAAATTTCCCACCATTATCGCACAATATAGAAAAATGACACTTTGAGCTATAGTAGAAAAACTTACACTAGCAGTGTGAAATAAAACCCATAAAGGCTAGCAGAGTTGTAAAAAACCTTCACCTCAATGTAGCATATAAATGGTTAAAATTTTATTAACATTAAGCTTCCTGAAACCCATATGTTAACATTTTTGAAATCTTCAATTCTTTTAGGCATTTCTGTAAATGATTAATGGATGAAGCTACACATTGATATACCGAAACTTGATACTGAAGTTAAATATCTCCTAAATTTATTACTTAAGCTTGCACGTTTTATTGATTGAAGAACGGTGTACGAGAATTTGTGATGATCAAAATCTCTAAAACACATCACCTCTTGATTTTATCCTACATCGACATCTTCGTGTGATCATGAGCACTAAATAGTATCCTACATTTATGTGATTTGTTTTACCAGGTCCTCAAACCAACCACCCCTTGTCTGCTGGGAAACTTGATAAACCAAGTCCCAATCATAAACTGTAAATGTTCAAGCAAGTTATCATTGAAATCAATGTGAAAGCTAGAACAAGTTATCTCAAGTATAAACTATTAAAAGATATGATAAGATCACATCATCAAGAAATTACAACTTCATCATCAAATAAGTGATAAACACAATCTTTTTCGTAATCACATATTCAAAAAATCTCCAAAATATAACCATAAATCAATATGAATAAAAAACTATTTGACAAATAGTCTTTGCCGATGATCTAAAAATCCATAACCAAAAATCCAAGTATTCAAGAAAACTGTCACGTTCTGTCCGTATATCCTTTGTTATCTCTCATTGTTGTTATCTGATATCGGCAACTAATAGCAGTATTAACTACTTCTCGAGACATCCAATTTGCAGTATATAACCTAACATTTCTCAGACAACAAAGGCGTACAAACATAAAACTTGAATCCAGTACTAACCTTTTCTTTTCGAATAGTACAAACTTTCAAAGCCTCAAAACATGTGAACAGTACAATTAAAATCAGCCAATCACGAAAAAAAAAACCAAATATTATAATCGCTATATACTTGGTAGTAGTACTAACATTCAAGAACATTACTTATATAAACTGCCATATATACGAACAGTAGAAACCTTCTTTTAGGCAATGAGCAAAAAACCCTACTTTTTCTGTTCTTCATGTTGATCACGCATTCAATACTTTGTACTATTTTATATTCCTTGAAGCCCAATAAGCATGCATGTTTTGCTGCTGCAGGATGTGCTAGAAAACATTAGATCATCAAAGGGCAACGACAAACAATAACGAGCAGCCTTGAAGCTTCTTGTAACACTAATGACGAGATCAGATATATGTAGACAAATAATGAACCGGATCCATCATCAATCACCTACGCCAAGAAACCCTTAATAGTAACAATGATTTATAATTGTATTGCATACCGGAAAAGGTTGTTGAGATGGACATTTATTATCATTGTTATATCCAAATATAAACTTCATAACCTCCATAAAATCTTTTACACAATACGATTTCTTAAGAATTCGGGTTTTAGGGTTTCTTCAAAAACCTTGTAGATCCTAGATCGAGAGCCACGAGGCTCTGATACCACATGTTTGAATATAAAGGATAGTTTAAGTCACGGTTGTTTAGAAGTTATCTAGGATAATATCAATGTTCATAAGTTATAAAAACAAAGCGGAATAAGAACAAAGATATTCAACAAGGTTTTACCAAACATTCACCACAACCCCAATATTATTTGATCAAGATAATACGGTTACATCAATAAACTGTAACAGGGATCAAGGAAAACCTTGATTACCTTGAGGCTACACCAACTCTATACTAGACGTCTACATCTTCTACACTTTGTGTACACATACTTTTCTGGATACCTAAAACTATGTGTCCATGATCTCTTTATATAGGGAGAGATCATGACTTACAAAGGAAACATAATACAATTACGAAACTATTAAATAGCATTAATCAACATTAATTCTTTCCTATCAATAATTAATAGCATTAATAACTTGTCTTTATCCTTTTAAGAAAGTCATAAATGTTGTTCTTGTTTCCTTCTTTAAGGAGATCTTCTAAAATCTTATCATCATTTGAAGAATTCCTCCTTTGTCTTTTAAGTCCTTCTTGTTTTGTCTTATCAACTCAAATATAATTCCCAACAATAACCCCTAAATCATGCGAAATTAGAACTTTAATGTGGACCTTATTCTCACCATATCGTCTCTTTATGAAAGGATTTCAAACTAATTGTATTCTAAACCGGGTTTACTTTATATTAATAAGGACATAATTTATTTGTCATCAATAATAATAATAAAACCCTTAGAGGAATTAGGAATAAGGGAGCGAAAAGTAGCTGCGTTTACACAATTAGCATTTATGAGTAGTGTTAGCATCTTATCTTATGTTTGGCTGTGATTTTGTTTTAAGCTTAGTTTGGGGATTGTGAAAATCAAGGCATAGAATGCAGAAAACTCCCGTTCATAAGCTTTTAAATAATTTTATTTATTCTTATCTTGTTTTATCTTTTATTGATTAAGTAGTTAAAACGGGGGCGCTTTCGAAATAAATGATTTTTGAACATTCTTAATAGACCTTTTATGTTCTTGTTTGATTATGAGGGGTCATAAGTAAAAAAGGGGATTTAATTATTTATTTTTGGGCGTGTTTTATTTACATTGCGTGAGGGGACCAGCAATGGCTTAGTGTGGGGGGATTTTATGTGTGCTAAAACACACATCATTTGTACCCTAAAAAATGCTAATAAACGGACTAAAACACTAAAAGATGGATAAATATGTTTGTATTGTGTTTTTATGTCTTACAGGTATAAATGATTGAAAACAAAGCAAAAACGGTAATTTTTTGGTGACTTTCGACGACGTTTTTACGTTTATCGAGGTTCAAACGAAGTCGTTAATATTCAACGATCATTCCATTAGAAAGAGCACGAATTAAAAATCCATCGTTATCTGGGTTTTTTCTATCTTGAACCTTTTTTATTTTGACCTTTATACACTTTTTGATCCTTTTTGTTATTAATGAAATTGCGTCTTCCAGACTAATGGAAGACGTTATATATTTATTTTCTCATTATTTAATTGAAACATACTCTAAGTCCAGCGGTTTAAACTGGTAAGAGTTAAGGTTTTTTACCACAAGGTCCGAGTTGTTTTTGAAACCAGAGAGGGGTTTTATCCCACTCATTTCCAAGTCAGCGCACACGTGTTGCCACGTGTGGCACCTGATCATGGCTATGATAGTGGCAGACACCAGATCCAGGTCCGAACTCTGACCTGACCCTTACCCGACCTGTCCCCGGCCCATGGACAGCCATGGTGAATAGACGTCAACCCTGTGGTCCCGGTTCGGTCCAGCGGTGAAGTCAACGATGGTATGCCACCGTTTACCATCGTTGACCCTCCACTTGTTGACAACCGACGACCTTCATTCACCGCCACTCGTTCTTCAGCTGCCGCGACCGGCCGTTTTACCGCCACTGTTGATCGTCGTTTCGGTGGTCTGGTTGACGTGCGGAATTGGATTACGCCATGTGGCACACTCAGGTGGTTGTATCGCTCGGCATATTAATTGCAATGTTGCAAGGGTAGGATGGTAGGTACGAGGTTACAGGTACGTACTTATAAACTAAAACCTGTGTTTTATTAAATTAAATATGGTTAATACGTTTTTCTTACATAAGGCTTGACCACTTCTCTATCTAATAACTATCAAATTTGTGTGTGTTATTCGCCTTATCTCTGTCTAGGTAAACCCAAACTCGTATCAATCTCTCAAGCTAAAAACCTCCTTTTTACCATTACTTTATGTTTAACTTAGGTATAACTTAGAAGAACTTAAAACTAACTTAGATTACTAAAATACTGATAATTAAGTATTAACGTTCTCGCTTTTAGTGATCGACACCCTACTTACCAACAAAACTACAACTGATCGGGTACACTGCCCGTTAGTGATGTTTTAGGTATAGTTGAAAAAATATACATAGTAAAACTTAACAAAAAAAAATACCTACACACAATGACATATCAGGTTCCTAAAAACCAAGGTCGGAGAATAGAGTACCTTATGAAATAGTTGACCATCATAGTGGACATGTAGAGTGGCACACTTGTCATTCGAATGAAGATGGATATTATGACGGATGAGACCTACCAGGAATGATTCAAAATGAAAACATGGTCTACTTTCTAAGATTATGA
This sequence comes from Tanacetum coccineum, assembly GCA_026074375.1. Lineage (NCBI taxonomy): Eukaryota > Viridiplantae > Streptophyta > Magnoliopsida > Asterales > Asteraceae > Tanacetum > Tanacetum coccineum. The sequence goes on from BQNB010095039.1 coordinate 15,151, forward strand.
ATGGTATGAGGGACTTGAGGATGGTGAATTAAAGGATAAAGCCTTAATGAAAAAGGCCGACTTTGAAAAATCTCGAGACCCTTGTTTATTTGATGCCTAGTGGGAGGATTTCAAGCATGCTAATCACTATGGAACCAATGCTAACTATAACCCTAATCTTGATATTTCTCGAATATTTAGTTGTCGTATAGGAAAAAGCAATGAAGAGGCAATTAAAAATGAAAGGGAACCAATGAATGATTATGGCATTGGCATCTCAGATGACCACTTGGTCTCGAACAATGCACCTGACTATGCTAATGAGGAAGAAGAGAAATACAAAGAAGGAAGGTGTGAATTGCTTAAGAATCCTCGCAAGATTCCGCCAACGTGCAAAATGGAAAGATTTGAGGTGATCGTGTACTCATTTGGACTAGCGGAAGAGTTTGTTGCTATCAAAGAATGTAGGTATGATGATTGGATGAGAACCGATGAAGACGTGTGTTACGCCTACCGAGATATCTTCACCAAAATAGATGAAGGGTGGTTCGTGACAAGGGCGGAGTAATGAAGCTGAAGACAAGTCTAACTTAAAGACTTTGCTATAAATGATGACGTATAGTCCAACCTCGGGTCATGAACCCGACCTACGAATACTATTTACACCCGGACCGATGACGAATGGGCCATAGCGACACCAATACGGGCTTCCAAGGCCCAAACGATACTGCCTATGGGGAGGCCCATAACATGTGAGCTATCATAACAAGGATTTAGGCCCATGAGGTCCAGCCAGCGCACACGCGCGCAGGTATTTATAACACCCGTTACGAACGAGTTATGATCAGGAGAGGGGCCCACTAGTTATTACAATAAGCGGTGGGGCCTCTTGGTTATCCGCCTAATTAATGGGACAAAGCCCATTAGGGTTTGGTGAGAATATAAGGGGCACCTAGGCTCTCATCCAAGGTATGCTCTCATAACCCTAACTTTCTACTAAAACCCTAAAGTCGATTACTTACTCTCACGCCGGAGGATAATCGTGGGAGACAATCCCACGGTAAGCCTAACGGTGCTTTGTTTCCTTAGTGCGCAGGACTCATACATCAAGACTCAATTGATACAGGAACCGGAGCCTAACAGATCCGTATTACCCCTAATCCGGATCTAATCAAGGATCGTCCAACTTTTGTATCAACAGATTGGCGCCATCCGTGGGACCAGACACTAAGAACACTGCCAAAATCTAGAATGACAAAGCAAGGAAACTTTACCCAGCGGACTCCGCAGGCGAAGAAGCAGAGCGACCAAGCCTCTAAACAGGTCTCCAAGCAGGCCTCTGGAAGCACCAATGCGCCACATGATCTGGTCTTCCCAGCGACGGGACCATCCCTGGGGACAACCCAGCCAACCGCCACAATCACAAGCACGGAAGATCTACAGCGTGTTGCTTTCACCACCCCTCCTCAAACGGCGCCAGGGACGAATAGCACCGAGCCGCCACCCCCACCCATTCGAAACAAGGGTCCCGAGTTAGGGGCTGACAACCTCACACTGGAAGGGGTCGCGACTGAACTGGCGCCGAGTGATTTCGTATCTCAGAACTACGAGACTTTGGTCGCCCTCATGCAAGAGGAAACAAAAAAGAGATCAAGCCAGAGCCTACAGGCCCGACTTAACTTTGGTCCGGAGGACGAAGTATCTCCACCGCGCCACCGAAAGGAAAGGCGCAGAGAGGATAACCGTCGACCTCCAGTATTTGGTAGAATCGGAAAGCAAGTTTCGGGCACTCAAACAGCTAACCTGCAGAACTCGGACACTCATGAAAACAATGACTGGCGCATCAGCGTCCATGATAGGCTGGGCAGTCGCGATGTCCACAGCAGGCTTGGACAACACGCACACACTATTATTATGAAGATGTTGCCACACGAAGCTTTTACGTGTTGTTGTGTAAAAGGAGATGTAGTTTTGCAAGAATCATATTAACCTCACACCCGTGGTCAACTATACTATGCATGTCCTTTATCAAAGGTGAACAATTACATGTTTTTTATTTGTGTAATATAAATAATTTGGTTAGTTGTTAAAAATTATTTAATTTACTTTTTAACAGCCTCAGAAAAATGAGTTTGGATGTAATTTTTTTATGGAAAGAGGAACGAGTCAGTCTATTGGTCGCTTCTCTTTGGAGTTTCAACGAGTCTAATTTATTTTGCAAGACCTTCAACACCTCCAAGTGATTCTGCCCGGTGACCTCTAAGATATACATATGCCCTCAAACTGCAAGGCTCTTGCTTGCAATAAAGGTACTTGAGGCAACAAATATAAAAAGTTAGCCTCCGAACAACACACACTTAATTCAACTGCACTACTTCACGAAGTTTACAATGACATGGGAAAACTTGGTTTGGAGTAGTTTGTCATTTAGAATGTAATTCGTATGCTTTAATGTTTAAACTTTTATCGATTTCTAATGTGATTCATATGCTTTAGTGTTTAAAATTTTATCGATTTATAATGTAATTCGTATACTTTAATGTTTGACTGTTTATTGATTTGTAATGTAATTAGTATGCTTTAATGTTTGAACGTTAATCGATTTGTAATGTAATTCGTATGTTTTACTTCTTTGTAGATTTTAGGATCAGCACCCTGGTTTAGAAATCGTAAAAAATCTTAATAGCAGTTTCGAAAGCTTCCAAACCAACTAGAAAGTTCAGAAATGATAAGTTTAATTAAATGAATCGAGACCGGATTGATCGGACTGAACCGACAAAACGAACCAACCGTACCGAGAAACCGGACTGAACCGAGAAATCGCACTGACCAGACCAGAACGAACCGAGAAACCAGACCAACCAGACCGGAACAAACAGAGAGAAACCAGGATGTTTTTTTATTAGTATTTATATAATTGTTATTTTTAAAATATAAAATTATAAATAATAATAATATATTTTATAAATAATAATTATATAAATACTAATAAAAAAATAATTTTTTTGTAAAACGATTCCCCGGCGACATGTCATCGGGGATACTTTGTGCCACGTCACCCCACCGTTAACAAGTAAAGTCGTTAACTAATGACTTTAGTTAATGACGACCAATAACGGTCAAACTCTTCCCCGACGACATGTCGTCAGGGAAACTCGAGCAGGAAACGTTATCGCTAAGACTTTTGATGTCAATTTTGGTCAAACTTTAACCAAAGTTTCTCCGGCGACATGTCCCCGAGGAAACTTTTGGTCAAATTTAACCAAAAAGTCTACCACAATTAGTGCCACGTCAGATATGTTTTTTTCGTTTAGCGGGTTTTTTCCGGCTATATATGTCGTCGGGGAAACTTTCGTCGCCCGTTCTCCTTTTTCTTGTAGTGTTCATACTGCAATTTTTGGATTCGATTTGCCACTATGATTTACCATTTAGTTGTTTGGTGTTGAAACCTTTCTCCTTTAAGGTCGTAGTTCCTCGGAACAACCCTCCTTATACCCCTCTTAGAGTTTGTTAAACTTTTAAAGGTGAGCCATACGTCGCTAGTGACACAAAGGCAAGTTTTGAATCTTATTTGTCGGGAACATATGTCTGATAATGCTCAATGATGCAAAGCATTGATATTGATAGAAATTTTTTGTATTTTTCTTGATTAAGGACAATTTTTTATGTTTTGGATTTTTCTTGATTTTTTTTATCTTATATCTTATACTAATACTAATAAAAGAAAATGAAAAATATTTTTGGGTTTTTTTTTATATTTTTAATTAAAGAAAATATTCACAAACGGAAATGAGAACTTCACAAGGGAAGGGTCTTCAAAAACTAATCTTTAAACGAAACGATAATCGATTACACCTCTCCGGCAGCGGCGCCAAAATGATAACCCTTAAAACTAACCTTTTTGTACGTATAAATATATAATAAATATATAATACGTAAGGATAATTTAAAAGTTATAATTCAATTGTAGTATAGTAATAGCAAGAATTCCAAGAGATTCAAATCGATTGCTTTTGACCAAAGCAAGATCAAAAATCCCCCGGGTCGTTTCCCGTCGAGACGCAAATTGAAAATCGAGAACGTTTGTGATCGCGTGAATTGAAGGGATAAAAAGATTTGGAATTGGTTTTTCTAACTAAAAAGCAAAAACGAATGCGAGAAAAATAAAACGAAAGCCTAATAGTGATTAAAACGTAAAAACGAAAACCGGGACTTAAACCCGTTCTTTAGAAAACGAAATTTTGCAAAAATGACCCTACGGAAGCAAAATTAATTTTCCTAAGTGCTAAATGACAAAAGAAAATTTTCTAAAATAGAATTATATTTTTTTGACTTTTTTATAATTTATTATGAATTAAAAACTGTTTTATAAAGAAAAAATAATTAAAAATAGCAAACAATTTTAGAAAAATCTCAAAAAAAATACAGAAAGTCCTTGAAGTGAGTAGATTCAAAGAAAAATAAGAGCTGGAATGTAGGCATTATAAATAAGCTAGAATAACATACAGGTGGCTTATTACTAAAAAGGAAAATGTGACCTATAAAGATTTTAATTGTGCAAATGAATGTTTGGATAGCTAATGTAGCATAGATGTTAATGTGTGTTTGTGGTGAGTCCGGTGTGCAAAGGGGAGTCCAGCGTTCGATGCCTGGCTCTTCTTTTTATAAAAACTTTTTTTTTAAACTTGTAAAACTCAGAAAAATAAGCAATATTAAAAAAGGTGATTTTTTACAAAACTTAAAATAAGCAGAAAAAATAAGCAAAGAAAAGTGACAGTGAGCTTATTACACTAAGTCATTTTTTTAGCCAAACTGTTAAGGCTAGTTAAGCTAAATAAGCTAATGCAATTCAAAAACAAGTGAAAACAGATAAGCTCCTATACTAAATAAGCAAACCTAAACAAAAAATAAGCCAAGAGAATAAGCAGATAAGCAGAAAAAGCAAATTAAGCAAATTGGGCCAAAATGCATACAAAACAGCCTTAGGGGACAACTTAGGGGCTTATTCTTCTAGCACCTAGAGGGTCTCTTATGTCTTAAAGCTTATACAAGCTTAAAGCCAGCACAAGTGGCTTACTAGAAAAGCAAAGAAAACAAAGATTGAATCAAAGATAAGCAAAGAAAGAAGCTGACAAGAAGGCTGTTCACAATTAGCATATGTTGATTGTGTTTTCTTAAGAAAAAAGGGACAAGGTTCAGGCCTCAAAATGAGTTACAAAATAAGCTCGAATTCAAAAAACAAATTAAAAACAAATTGAGAACAACCTAAGAGGAGCTTATGCTCAAAAATCTAAAAGCCTAAAACCATTTTTAGTAACTCAAAATTGAAAAGGAAAAGGGCAGTTTTATACTGAAATTTACTTGACAAAAACATAAACAGATTTTAATAAAAAGAAAAGGAAACCAAAAGAACTTTGCTACTGCATTTGACACACAAGATTGACACAAAATCAAAGCTCAAAAGCTGGTTTTAAAAGCTTTTACCCAATAAGCACTTCAAACCTGTTTTGGTCCAACAGATTTAAAGACAAATGCAAAAAAACTAAAAACAATTTAATTAAAATCTGGAAAATTCTATAGAAAAACAGCTTAATAAAGGTTGCCAAAAGAGACTAAGTGACCCAAAGCTTTTAGAAACCAGTTTTGACCCTTTTTGGCTGTTATGCCAAACACCACTTTAGCTTTTAAAAGTCAATATTTAAAGTTGTTTTAACAAGATTTAAACACAGAGACTTTAAAACAAATTAGGAACATGCAATGTAAAGCATAAATAAGCAAAGTTCAAATAAAAACAAGCACTCAAATAAGCTAATAAGCACTAAGCAAAAAAAGCAAGTAAAGCCACATAATAAGAACAAGTACATAATAAGCACATAATAAGCACAGCTTAAACAAGCACATAATAAGCAATTAACAAACATAAACAAGCATAAAGAACATAAATAAGCAATAAAAGACAGAAATAAGCAACAAATAAGCACTGCTACAGTAATAAGCTAAAATGTAAAAAGGAAACTTACAAAGGGTCCTTAGCTTTTTGGCAAGAAATAAGCTTTCCAAAAGCTTAAAAACCTTCCCTATGTGCTTACCATAAGCTCTAAACCCAAGGCCTTCCTTAATTTACCTTGCGTCTTTTGATTTCTTTTTGTGATTTTCTTGGATTTTTGACTTTTTATTGACAGAAAATGAAAGAGGCTTAAGACAATGTAAGATAAATGACAAGTATTTAGGAAAACATGTAAATGACAATAATTTAAGAACAAGTATTTAAATGACTAAAATTTAAATGACAGTAAATAAAAAGACAATATATTAAGATGGACAAATTTTTGGTTTACAAGCTTTCACTTTACAAAATTTCGACCCTTTACAAATGAACTACAGATGTTCTATTTATACTAAAAGCTAAGGTCTTCACTTGTGCTTGTTTGCTGAGTGCCTCAAGCTTGTGTGTTTGTTGTGTGAGAAGAACCCTTCAAAGCAATCTTGGCCCTTCATCTATTCTTTGTGCCCAAGGTAAATAATCACAGCCATTGATCTTTATTTCCAATAAGGGATTTAGGGATTGCCAGTGTGTGTTTGGTGTTTAGTGAGGTGGGGATAAGTAGGTTTAATGGGTTTTGGCTGTTGTTGCAGGTTGTAGGGGAAAGAGACAAGGGAATAGTACCCTTTTGATTTGGCGGTAAAGTTCCCCTGTTTAGTTTTGTATTGGGGTAGCGGGTGAAATTTGGAAAGAGGCACAAACGTACCTCCAACTTGTATCATTGTTTGTCATGGCAGATCCATTTGTGTGATAAAAGTTTAGGAAAGTTGGTAGAATTAGCCCTCCAAAGTGTATAGAGTTATTACACTCATGGTCCTTGTGATATAACAACCAGTTAAGGGTTATTTAAAAGGCTAACGGGGTTAAACTGTGTTGGGCCATTGATATAGGTTTTGAGCCGGTTTGGTTTAAAAAGGAAGTTTGGGCTTTTATTATACATGGTCTTAAATGTCTTCATAATAGTGAAAATGGCTGACCCACCCACTAGATGGGTACGGGTAGGCCCATTTAACATTTCTTCGGTTACGGCTTTGGCTTTGACCGTTGACTTCTTGGGTTTGACTTTGCTTTGACTTTTGTTGACTTTGGCTTTGGTTTGACTTTGTCTTTTCACGCCTTTCAATTCCGTGCTCGGTTTTGTTCGTTTTTGCTTGATTTTTCATCCTTTTCTCGGATATCCGTTTTATGCACAATATAAATGAAAACATACAAATACAAAGTATTTTTGTACATTTTTTGGTCATTTTCTAAGTCCGGTTTAAGAAAAGTTATGTGTAATTAAGCACATACCAAATCCCCCAACCAAAAAAAAAAAAAGAAATAAACATTGCTGTCCTCACGCAATGCTATGAAGTACGCACTTAGAAAACTAAGAATCTGGATCCCCCTCGACTAATAACCTCGAAAAGTAGCTAAGTGTTCATTAAGGGGAAGTTAAGACTCATAAGTTTTGAAAAGCCCCGTTTTTACCACACTTATTCCTACACATATTTTTGTTCTTTTTATTTTTCTCTTTTTTTTGTATTCTTCATATTAAGCAACTAACTAACATATTTGACTTTCGTTATTTTTATAACTTTTAGGGATCATAGAACAAGATGCATTTCAATCCTAAAATGCCCCAAAAAGGATAAATTCATCGTTCCCGACTTTTCACTTATTCCAAACCAAGCTTAAAACAAAATCACTATTAAATACAAGTTAAGATGCTAAGACTACTCATATTTGTAACTTGTGAACTTTTCACTCCCGACAATTATTATATATATGGTGAATGTGCCATTTCGAATTTCAACCATGGATCAACGTTTTTTATGCAAAATTCTATGCTTCACGTTCCACCCGAGAATAATGAGTTTGAAGGCGAGATCATCCCATGTAGCGACTTTCGTCTCGGCACATCCCAACCTCATCGGCCAAGTGACTCGGCCGCCTTTTGGACACCTCACAAAACTATATCGGACTCCGACCTTCGATTTCAAACAATCTTAGGCTTCCCGTTCATACATATCTTATTTAGAAAAACTTAAAATAAAATAGTCTTAGTTCAAAAGCATATTTAAATTTAAGAAAAAAAGATTTTCCCTATATTTATTAATTCACATTTACTACACTTAATACAATTATTCATTCTTAAGGAAATCCTCGACCTTTTAGAAGGCTGCAACATCGGTTGTGAGCCGGCAAGATGCAGCAAACTTTTATCAGTCTCGGATTATTATTCTTACTATGGGCTTATCATAATGAAGGCCTGCAACCTCGGTGTGAGTCGGAAAGATGCAAACAAACTTTTAACACCCACAGTTTATAAATATTACTCTTTTTTAGACATAAATACCATGACATAGAGAAAATTTGTTTGAGCAAATTTAATGTATAAATTTGAACTAACATTATTGATACAAGACTATACTTCAAAAAATTATTATATAATTTTTTTAATTTTTAAAAATGCACATATTAATAGTGCCGTTAGAAGCTTATGGGAAAAAAAGCCACAAATTCTACACATGAGCTCTTAAGAATTTCCAATAATCCTTGTTAGCATCCCAACTTATAATTAAACTACTATTATTTTTCATTTCTTTGCGATCTGCGAACGCTAGTCTAAAAGTTTAAGGAACAAGCTATAGCTCACATGCTCGAGCCGAGTCAGAATTTACTCTTATTCTACCTAGCAGGAAAGTCAAAATTGTGACAAAACACTTATTTTATTTTTGAAAATTTTTAAATTTTTTCATTTTTTTGGTATTTTCCCAAAATTTTAGTGGTAAAAACGGGCTTATGTGAAAACAATGACTGCAGGCACAATCAAATCGAAGATCCCCCATACTAGACTAAACATTGTCCTCAATGTTTTACGAAGGGACTCTACGCAAATCTTAAGCCGTTTATTAGGTATGCTTAAAGATAAACGTTAGTCGATAAGATTTGGATATCGGATTCCCAAAATGAAGCTGAGGATGTGAAGCTCTTGTGATCGAAGGACAAAAACCGCGAGCACGAGAGGCTTCAAAAATCTGGGAAATCCTGGACAATAAACAACACAAACACAAAGCACGGATAATGGAAAGAGGCGAGGCTCCTCACACAAAAAACACTTATTCATTACTACCATACTACTACTACTACTACTACTACTACTACTACTACTACTACTACTACTACTACGATAATACTAGGATAAGCATGGGTTGCCACCCACGAAGCGCTTGTTTTAGGTCACTTAGCTTGACCTAATCCCCCATACTTGAGCTTGTCAAGGGGGATAGAAGTGGAGACACGGAACATCCAAGACTCGGATGTCCTCTTGGGTTAAGCAAGGAAAACTAACTCCATCGGGTTTTCAGAATTTTTGTGACTTGAAAGCTATTAGTGCCCTGAGAATATTTCTGGGAGAATAAGGTAGAACTCTTTAGAAGATTAGAATACCCATGGTGTAGACCTATTTCCCCATTTCGGATGAAAACGAAAGTAAAGCTCCAAGCCCGGGAACTTCTTTGTGGAAAGGAAGTTCATAAAGAGGAGGATTAAAATCCTCAAGAATTAAAGAAGCAATAGTGGTCTTCTTTACATTCTTTTCCGTAGTTGCACAGTTGGTGACTTCAAAGAGGTTCTCATGAATGAGTATACCTGGATTAAATACCTTGTCCTCGTTGTTAGTTGAAGACAATGCCTCAACCCCGGAAAAATCCTCATAGAAAACCGAGTCACACTCGAGAAAAGAAAGGACATTATTTGACTTAGGAAGATCAAGTTCATCAATCAAGATTTTAGAATCTTTGATTTTCTCTTCCTTGAAGTCAAATGGATCATCATAAGTATCATCATTAACGGTCTCATGACCAAAAAGATTATCATCATAATCATCCCATAATGGTGGGGATGAGTAATCAAGAGCATGTTCATCGGAGAACATCTTAGAAATGGTATCATCAAGATTGTCCTCAAGAGAATTTTCATCAACCGAATCTTCGAGAATAGAATCCATATCCTTAATAGGAACATTGTTAAGCAAATACTCTAATTCTAGAAGATCAGATTCGGCATCAAAGGGAAGATCATCATTTCCTGGTGGAAATGTGATATGAGCGAGTTCATCGGCGAACTCCTCAAGAAAATAGTCGCTAGTCTCAGAAATGTGGAGACTAGGTGAAGAAGAGGTGGTACTGCCACTTAAAGAATTATGAAAAGGAGGGAGAAGAGATGAAGGATTACTATTTCCTGGGGGAAATGAATCACTTGCGAGATAAGCTTCGAATTCTTCCCAAATTAACTCACTTTCTTCGAGGGAGATAAGTGTGGGGGAAGAAGAAGAAGACTTGGTCTCGGGTTCCGAAATCGGAGTGGGATTGCCACTCAATTGATTATCATGATACGGAGGGAGATCTTTGGTTTTATCAAGATTTAGCAAGTTCTCAATAATGTCTTCCTCCGGATCAAAGATATCATCATTAACTTCCGGTGAAGTTAAATTGGTATGAGAAGAGACAAGAGAAGTAGGATTGCCACTTGGATGATTTATTGCAAACAAATCTTCACGAATTTCCTCATGTGAAACATTGTAGACATCAATCATGTTGATTGATTCTTGATGAGGTTCGTTTGAATAGCTTGAAGTGTCATTTCTTATGTTCAAGATGTAACACCCCCAAATTGGGTCGCAGCGGAATAAGGGTCCGGGGCGTGTTACTTCAAGATCAATAGCACAAGATTTATAAGAACGACATAAAAAGTCGTTTAAAATGATACATTGGATTTAATTGAAAGATTTAGTACAAAAGCATATAGCTTT
>BQNB010095040.1:0-25967 GCA_026074375.1 Tanacetum coccineum
ATTTTTAATAAGTGCATGATATTCATCACGCATAGCATTTTGCCTGTTTGGATCACTAAACGCATCACGATAAGATTTTGGTAAAGGGGAAACCGAGGACACATGTAAAGTTAGACGTTGAGTGGGACGATTAGTCCCGACACGAAATTGTGTGACCATGTGATGAACCGGCGTGGGGTTTGGATTGATTGGCTAGGCTGCGGTATCGGAAGGGGGTACAGTAGCATCGTGGGCCACAAGAGGTGAATCAGCTGGGCTGGGCTGTGGTGATGCAGGTTCATGGGTTATATGAGATTGATTTAGGTTATTATGGGCTGGTGTAACATGTAGAGGTGATTGGGCCGGCCCATCTTGGTGTTGTATTGGTATAGTAGGTATGGATTGGGCCTCCTGATTTATGTTGCTAGCAGTAGACATATCGGGTATATTCTGTGATTGAGGTATGTGAACAGTGGGTATAATTTGGGGAGTGATATCGGGTGAGTCGTCCAAAAACTTGTATGTAGGTGCGGAAGTTGGTGTGACGGTCCCATATGGAAAAATAGTTTCATCAAATATAACATGACGGGAGAGAATGATTTTATTTGTTTTTAAATCGAAGCAATGATAGCCACGATGGTTTGAAGCATGACCCAAAAGTATGGCGGGTGTGGTATGTGGTTCAAGTTTATGATTTGGATAAAGGTGAGGATAGCATAAGCACCCGAAGGTTCGTAAGAGACTGTAATCTGGGTTTTTACCAAACAAGCGGGTGTAGGCGATTTCATTATTGATAGCGGTTAATGGCAAAATATTTAGTAAGTGAACGGCCATATTAAGAGCCTCAACCCAAAATGTTGGTAGGAGGTTGGCTTGAAAAAGTAATGTCCGAATTAGATTATTTATAGTGCGAACCATGCGTTCGGATTTACCATTTTGTTGAGAGGTGTGTGGGCATGAAAAACAAAATTGAATTCCATTTTCGGCGAAAAGTTTATGTAAGTTGCGGTTGTCGAATTCACTGCCATGATCACACTAGAATGACCGAATTTCACACTTAAATTGAGTGTGAACATAAGAATGAAATAAGGTAAATTTAGACAAGACATCAAACTTATTAAGTAAAGGATAAACCCAAACAAATTGCGAGTAGTGATCCAAAAACAAGACATAGTATTTATAACCGGAAAGACTCGGGATGGGTGAAGTCCACACATCCGAGTGAACAATATTAAAACATGAATTAACGACAGTATTTGAACTAACAAATGGAAGCCTCACGTGTTTGCCAAGCTGACATGCATGACAAAGAACGGGAGGTTTCTCCTTATTATAAGAAATGGAATTATTAGAAACAAGGCGTCGTAACACTTCACTTCTTGGATGTCCAAGACGTTGGTGCCACATATGTTGACTAACATGAAGAGCCTGGGGGATCGAAGATGGAGTTGTAACTGGATAGAGATCCTCAGTGCTGTCACATCGGAGTAGAACTCGACGAGTCATGAAATCCTTGACAGAAAAATCAAACGCGTCAAATTCAACAGTACAACTATTATCACGAACAAATTGACGAACATAAATTAAATTTTGAAAATGTGAGGGGTAATAAGAACATTATTTAAGTGAAGAGGTTTGGTTGGAGTTGGCAAAATGCTATGGCCGATATTGGTGACGGGAATAGAGTGTCCATCACCAACCGAAATGGACGGATACATACAAGTATTAAAAATATCATTTAGACTAGTAACCGAACTGTTAAGATGAGAACTCGCACGTGTGTCCATATTCCATGCGTCGGTAGCGGGATTATGAAGTGTCCCGGTAGTGAAAACATAAGGAAGAGCGGTTACCTGTCCCGGAGCAGCCGTAGGTCCTATTACCCCGACTGATACAACAGTGGTCCCGGGTGAGGTCTGATGTGACGACATAATAGTGGGGGATGCAACCGGCTGGGCCTGAACCTGTTGTTGGGTCGACGTAGTAAGCTGGTATTCAAGGGGAAGCATGGCTAGGGTAATAACAGGTTGGACCGACCCAAAGGAGGTTGTGTTGGCCTGTTAGGCTGTTGGCATACTAGTAACTGATGGGCCAGTAACATTATATCCAAAACCAGATGGTAAGGTTACTAAGGCACTTGGACTACCATAATGGGCCTGATAGTAAGACAGGCCAGGATAGGAGAACATATAATAGGCAGTGGGTGGAGAAGGTTGCACAATAGTAGGCCTTGGACTTTTAGTAGCTATATTCGGTTTATTAGTGATACCCAAGTGACTTAAAAGTGTGGCCAGTAACTCCTCTATATTAGATGTATTTTTTTCAACACGTTGGTTTTTAGATTTTTTGATAGTAGCATCATGGACAAAACGACACCCATCCCCAAAACGACATGTACCCTTTGCAAAGTTAAAACAAGGTTTCCAAGGTTTAGTTTGAGGCGTAAAAGAAGAGTGACGAGGGTTACCCGAATCAGCCATAAGAACCATAGGAGAGGATGAATCCATGGGTGAGGCAAGCGACTTTGTCTTCAAATGAATCTCTTCAGTGAGCAATAATGAACGCACCGTCTTTAGATCAGGAAAGGTATCTTGGAAGTACATATAACCACACACTTGGTTATACTTGTCGGGTAGACCGTCGAGAACATAGTGGACGACGTCTTCGTCATTGACATAAGAACCAAGGCTTATGAGGACGGTGATAATATTTAACCCCCCCCCATATTTACAGCGTAGGGGAAATTACAATATGGGTGTTAAGTCATAGCACATTACACCAAGATATAGAAAACGACTCGAAAGAGACATTTAATAACAGTGTTCCATTTATAAAAGATCAGAGTAAGAAGCGTTTTGTCCCCAAAGATCGTAACCAAATACATCACATTGTTTAACAAATAGTGTTTTTAAATCGAAATCATTGTTTTGATAAGACATGGAACAACATACAACAAGTCTACCAAAATCACGCGCAATGCCAACGCTCATCAAGACTACAAAACCACTCGGTGCATCCTTCCTTGGTTACCTGAGATAAAATATGCTTAAAATATCAACAAAATTGTTGAGTAAATCCACAGAGTTTATAAACAGTGAGTATAAAACTTAGAACACAAGTCTAGCTTTTCATAGAAAACATTGCAACACATACAATGTATCATTTCAACTTTTCTCGCATTAAGCACATGACACCGAACATTAACACCGCATACATATTTATATGTCTACCATTTGCCCCAACGACTAGGTTTTATTGCCTCATACCTAAAATGTCTCAATACAAAATGTCCGTTTGAACAATGTTGATCACAATTTTTTTTTTTTTTTTAAAATAAATAACGGTGGGAATTGTTTTTTCAGGACCCGGATGGGTTGTCAAGCCCCTATAGATCTATCATTTGTATCTAGGCTTTACCCATTTAAGTATTTAACGGTTAATGATTATAGGGATTTAGCTAATAGCTACTCGTGCGAAAATTATCTCTTATGGGTTCAACACACCAAAAATCACTTGTGCTCAATTTTCAAAACAAGCTTGTATCTCCCTCGCGGGGTTATAAAACAATCAAAAGATTCAAAAGCGATGCTATGAACTCACCTTAAGCAAAAGTATCCAACAATTAATTCAACAACGAGCAATCGACTTCACGTCTTAACTGCAGCCTATATAATACTATATATAATATAATATATATATAATACTATATATTTATATGTTATATATATATATATATTTATATATTGTATGCTATTGTACATATATATATATATATTATATAGTGTTCTATATGTATAATATACTATATATATACATATATAGTATATATGTATTGTTTATGTACTTATTTATATATATATCTGTACATAACATCATAATTATATATATATGTACACTTAGTACATACATACTTAATATTATATATATATTCAATATTTATATATATATATATATATTATAATTCTATATATTTATACTGTATGTATGTATGTATCTAGTTATATATAAAGTATATATATCTTTATTATATATACATACACTATGTATATATTATGATACATATTATCATCCCCCCCCCCCCCCCCCCCCCCCCCCCCCCCCCCCCCCCCCCCCCCCCCCCCCCCCACCCCCCCCCCCCCCCCCCCTCCCCCCGCCCCCCCCCCCCCACCCCCCCCCCTACATATATATATATATAGATATATCATAATTATATATTATTTTATTATTTTTTATTATATATATACTTGCATATGTATATATATAGATAGATATATATATATATATATAAAATATAATTATATATTATATCACACATAATATATATATATATACAACACATACATTATATATATATATATATATATATATTTATATATTATATTCTATAATATACTTTAGTATATTATATTTATTATATAAGTATATATATATATATATTATAGCGGTACTTGTTAGCGAGAAATATAAACCATATAATGCTACTATTGCCATTTAATATTTATACATATATTTTAATTATATACATGTTTCACAGTGCGACGCAAATTATTTATTTCGACACTCCAAAATAATTCTTATTAGACCCGTAGCCAAGTTACGCTAACTTGACCCCTTTAAATAAAAGATTTTCTTAAACTTTTGACGACCATAAAAACTTCATTTTTAAAAATCACAAGGCGTGCCATATATCGAAACGAACCTATGGACGAACACTATCATAATCAAAAGTCCAATATAGATTTCAAAAACTTTAAAATATCCAAACTTGGCACGCCAATTTTCTGCTCAAAAATGCCTATTACAAAACCTCATAAAACGCCATTTTCAACATCCGACAACTTCAAAATATGCTTAACTATTCTATCTCCGTACAGTTGATCCACTAAATTCATCAAATAAACGATCCATCAACAAATATTTACTTGACACTATCGCACATGGATTCCTGGTAACAATCATATGCATGCAATATAAACACATAAAATGACATCATGAGAGAGTTAGAAATAAGCTTAAGAACACGAATACGCAAATAAAAATCGATCACAAAATCTTTCTTTACCTTTCCCCTTATTTTTGAAAATCAAAAACCCCCAAAAAGATCAAACCAAAGTTTCTTGTTTAACCAAACCTTGCAAGATCACTAGATCTAATACCCTTGAACCTAAATTTACCCAAAAATCAAAGAAGACTAGCTTAAATCAAAATCTTGAAAAATACTCAATGCATGTTGAAATTTCTTGTTGGGATATGTTTGATTTAGTGTGTAGATGAAGAATATGTACTTGGATCGTGTTGCATGCAAGTTGATGGTGGTTTTTGGCGGTGGTGTTGTGCTCGTCGAACAAGGAGAGGGAAGAGGGCACAAATTTAGTCTTTGATTCTATGTCTGTGTGTGTGTTAATGCTTTGAACATAAATGGCCCCTAACTTCTTTTATACATACAAATTAAAACAAAACAAAAAGGGTGTTTGTTTGCTATGATGACCGGCCTCCTATGGGGGTCGGGTCATGGTTCGAAAGTTTTTTTTTGTAAACTTTTTACACACTTATTCCTGGGTTAAAACATTTAATAAATCGCTAATTCACGTTAAGAATATAACTTTCGCCACGATTTTAACCAAATACGAGAAAAGCCTTAAAATACTAAAAATTTAATATTTAAGCTCCCGGAGCAAAAATATAAAATTTCTAACTTTTTCAGACGCTTAAACGAATAAAAATCCCTAGCACGGCTTACAATTTACCAATAACGGCGATTTTTACTAAACCGGTTAAAAACAAAATTAAATCTTCCAATTAAAAGTCAAAATAAAGTCATGGCTCGGGAATAATGTTAACCTGAAACACGAGTTATCACAGTCTCCCCTCCTTAAAGGAGCACCGTCCCGGTGCTCAGCTCGACTTATCCGCTCTATCATTCTTCGCAAGGAGGTGAGGGTATTTATTCTTGAACTGGTCCTCATGTTCCCAAGTGAATTCCGGTCCTCATCGCGAATTCCAGCGAACTTTAACGATAGGAATGCGAATTTGCTTGAGTTGCTTTACTTCTCGATCAACAATCTCTACTGGCTCTTCGATAAAATGCAACTTATCATCAAGTTGAATCTCATCCAGCGGGATAACAAGGTTCTTGTCCGCCAAACACTTCTTAAGGTTCGAAACGTGAAACGTGTCGTGGATTCCTCGTAGTTCTTCAGGCAATTCTAACTTGTATGCACCAGGACCAACTCTAGCTATGATCTTGAATGGTCCGATGTAACGTGGACTCAACTTTCCGCGTTTCCCAAAATGAATCATGCCCTTCCTTGGCGATACCTTGAGCATAACCATATCACCCACAACAAATTCCAACGGCTAGCATCTAACATCCGCATAACTTTTTTGGCGACTTCGAGCAGCTAACTAACAGTTCTTAATTTGAACTATCTTTTCTGTCGTTTCTCGAATCAATTCTGGACTCGTGAGTTGGCTTTCTCCAACCTCACTCCAGTAAACATGTGACCTACATTTTCGTCCATACAGAGCCTCGAATGGTGCAACCTTAATACTAGCGTGATAACTATTGTTGTAAGAGAACTCGACCAATGGCAGATCGATCCTAACTACTTTCAAAGTCAATCACGCAGGCTCGCAACATATCCTCAAGTGTTTGTATCGTGCTCTCGCTTTGACCGTTCGTTTGAGGATGATAAGCGGTACTCATATCTAGTCTCGTTCCCAGAGCCTTCTGAAGCAATCTCTAGAACCCAGATGCAAATCGGCTATCTCTATCCGATATGATCGACACAGGCACTCCGTGCCTACAAACAATTTCCCTTAAGTATAGTTGAGTGAGCTTCTCCATACTATCAGTCTTCTTTATTGGCAAAAAATGAGAAGACTTGGTCAAATAATCAACAATAACCCAAATCGAATCGTATCCACTTAGAGTCCTCAGGAGTCCATTTATTAAATCCATGGTGATTTTCTCCCACTTCCAGATAGGAATTTCAGGTTGTTGAAGTAACCCAGACGGCTTTTGATGTTCCGCTTTCACTTTAGCACAGGTTAGACACTTGCTGACATGGGTGGTGATATCAGCCTTCATGTTCGGCCACCAGTACAATTGCTTCAGATCTTGATACATCTTGTCAGACCCCGGGTGAATAGAATACTTGCCAAAACATCGAGTCCTATCGGGGCAAAACTCGAATATTTACTTAATCAATCTCCCCAAATTCTCCACCCTTACATTCTTCTTTTTCATTGCTTCCTTTTGAGCGTTGAGGATCTGGTCAGGTAGATTGTTGTGAACCGTCATTACTAATGATCGAACACGCAATGGCTTAATCCTTTCCTTCCAACTCAAGGCATCGGCCACTACATTTGTCTTTTCGGGATGGTAACGAATCTCACAGTCATAATCACTTAGGAGTTCAATCCATTGACGTTGCCTCATGTTAAG
Organism: Tanacetum coccineum; assembly: GCA_026074375.1. Lineage (NCBI taxonomy): Eukaryota > Viridiplantae > Streptophyta > Magnoliopsida > Asterales > Asteraceae > Tanacetum > Tanacetum coccineum. Next base: position 7,427 of record BQNB010095040.1, read on the forward strand.
CTATTTCTGGTTAAGGATGTATTGGAGACTCTTGTGATCAGTGTAAACTACACACTTCGTTCCGTACAAATAATGTCTCCACAACCTAAGAGCAAAAACCACAACACCTAACTCTAAATCATGGGTCGTGTAGTTCTCCTCACTAGTCTTTAATTGGCGAGAAGCATAAGCTATAACATTCTCCCGTTGCATCAACACAACTCCAAAACCTTTAAGCGACGCATCGCAGTATATAACAAAATCTTCAGTTCCTTCAGGCAATGCTAAGATTGGCGTACAACATAGCATCTGCTTTAATAACTGAAATGCTTCTTCTTCCTTTCCTCATTTATACTTCTTATTTTTCTGAGTCAGCTTGGAGAGAGGCTTGGGAATCAATGAGAAACCTTTAATAAACCTTCTATAATATCCGGCCAACCCTAGAAATTGTCTCACTTCAGTCGGCGTTGTCGACGCAGCCCAATTCCTAATTGCTTCAATCTTGGCAGGATCAACGTGAACACCATTATTGTCAATCACATGACTGAGAAATTGTACATATTCTAGCCAAAAGTTACACTTTGAGCACTTAGTGTACAATTGCTCCTTCTTAAGTAGCTCCAAGATAATCTTCAGATGCTCTCTGTGCTATTCTTTGTCCTTGGAGTAAATTAGAATATCATTGATGAACATAATTACAAACTTATCAAGATATGGCTTGCATACTCGATTCATTAAGTCCATGAACACAGCAGGCGCATTCGTCAATCCAAAAGACATTACTTGCAACTCGTAGTGACCATACCGAGTCTGAAATGCAGTGATCGGAATGTCCTCCTCCTTTATACGGAGTTGATGAAAACCGAATCGTAAATCAATCTTCGAGTACACGCTTGAGCCTTGCAACTGATCAAATAAATCGTCAATTCTCGAAAGAGGATAACGATTATTGACTGTCAACTTGTTCAGCTTACGGTAATCTATATACAGACGAAAGGATCCGTTCTTCTTCTTCACAAATAACATTGGAGCTCCCCATGGTGATGAACTCGGGTGAATAAATCCTTTCTCCAATAACTCTTGCAGTTTTCCAACAATTCTTTCAACTCCGATGGCGCTAAACGATACGGTGCACGTGCAATAGGTGCAACTCTCGGTACTAAATCAATTCGGAACTCTACTTGCCGAGGTGGTGGAAGTCCCGATAAATCATCAGGAAACACCTCAGGAAAGTCGCGAATCATAGGCACATCTTCAGTACGTTTCTCTTTCGATTCTTTCTCGGTTACATGCGCCAAAAACAAATGGCATCCTCTTTCAATATACTTACGGGCCTTAATACAAGATATGACCTTCAGTCGGGACGCACCTTTGTCACCCACAACTATCAACGTCTTGTTCCCGTAGGGTACATGCACAACCTTCTTACCGCACACAATGATGGCATCATGCTCAACTAACCAATCTATCCCAATTATAACATCAAAGGTGCAAGCTCGATAGGCATGAGGTCGATTTCAAACAATGGTTTACTAAATTTAGAGTGCAACCTCTTAAAAAAGTGTCAGTGCTAACTGTCTTTCCATCAGCCAACTCAACTTCATAACTAACGCCTAGTTTAACCGGACTAATATCAATCAAACGACTAAAACTAGTATTCACAAAACTTCTATCCGAACCCAAATCAAACAAAACATAAGCATAGCGATTGTTGAGTAAGAACGTACCCGTAACCACATTTAGCCTTTGGTTCTGCACAACATTCTTGATCGCATAAACTCGGCCTTGTGCATTTTTGACGGTTGGTTATTCTTCCTTGGACAATTGTACCTTACGTGCCCCCTTTCACCACAATCATAAGAAGTCACAATCGGTTGAGAATTGGCACAAGTGGTAACTACCTTGGCTCTACAGTCTATTTGCTTGTGACCAAACCTACCACACTTATGACACTTGATCGAGCATCGACCAAAGTGACGTCCATCACAACGGTTGCATACAGGAGGTGGTCTAGCAGGCTCATTACCTTCATTTGGGGCAGTGGGCATCACCCGTGCATTTCCTTGCCTTGGATGGTTCTGCTGATTGTGGCGGGTGTTATCCTTGTAAGTGTTCCGGTTACTGTTGCTTCCACCCTGGAAGTTTTCCCACTTCCTTTTATTTCCTTCAGCCACTCTTTCAGCCTTGGCTTGTACTTTCTGCTCCATCAAAGTGTGTGCTATACGCATAGCTTCATTCAGACTTGCAGGCTTAGAAGAAGTAACATCTCCCTTGATGTTTTTAGATAATCCTCGGATGCAAGCCTCCACCTTTTTCAAATCCGTCAGAACCATAGTTGGACATAACAAAACCAATTCATTAAACCTCTGGGTGTAAGCAGAGATGTTGAAAATTTTCACCTTCAGATTCCATAATTCATGTTCCATTCTTTGTATTTCCTCTGGCGGATAAAATTCCTCAGTCATCAACCTCTTCATCTCAGTCCAAGTGGTTCGGTTAGCAACTTCCCGGCCTAAAGTAGCAACTTGGGAGTTCCACCATGTCAAAGCGCGACCTTAGAGAGTAGCACCAGCAAACTTCACCTTCTTTCCTTCCGCACACTCACTTATTTCAAAAATCATTTCCATTTCTCAAACCATCTACATAATTCAACAGCACCCTCAGTCCCATGAAAAATAGTGGGATTGCATTTCATGAATCCAGTAAATGAACATTCTCGAACAATCGATGCCCCAGCTTGACCTCAAGTTCTACCAGATCTGCCAGCTTTGCCAGATCCTCCAGCATTACCTCTGGTAGCATGATCAGCCGTAATAGCCTCGGCTACCTTGTCAGCAACAAGCCTTTCAATTACAGCCACATATATTTTTCTAGGAGGCATGATTCTATCACAACACAAAGAAAACTTTTGTGAGTATTCATACAATGGTATATCATATCATGTACAAATGAATCAACAATAACAACACCAAGTAGTAATCAAAAGTTAGTCGTTCATCATTAATCACATAAGAGCTAATACATTGTTGCATCCAGATTCAAATTATGGCAAAAGCCACTACAACCAATGACATTAAGTCTACCAATCCGAAGATTTTGTTCAGTGATTACAAAACAAAAGACACTATAATTGAAACTGAACTACTGCGAGTCACGAGGGGATCCTCGTAGCTCAGGTGATGAGGTCTCCTCACGAGCGATTGGGACACCAGTGAGAGCAGAAACATATGGATCATCGGGGTCAAGGTGAGCAACTGGAACAGTGGTGGCATCACGAGGTCTCTCTCGATAATGCATGTGTCGTGGCAAATATTCTCGAACCTCAACAGACCAATGCCTCAGGTAGTAGTGATCCCACAAAACTCTTGCAAGATCATTACGAGTAGACTCTAACACCGTCTTTAACTTCTTGTTTTCTTCTCTATCTCTATGCACCAAATCTTAAACTTGGTCTTCTAGTGTGGTCATGTTCCATTCAAGCTTTTTGTGGTTCTGTATTTCATCTCTTAAGTTAGAGTCAAATTCTTTCATATACTGATCCACATCACTAAGCCTCTTCAAAGTTGAGAACTCGGTCTCAGCCCGATTGCTCATCTGTTGGGCGAGACTCTTAACTTTATAATGAAGAGCATTGACATCCTTTCCCAAGGGACTAGGTGCAAAAACCTTACGATGGTTTGCAACAGAAGATCCTTCCCTGACATAGAAGTTACCTAAAAATCTGCGTACAGGGAGTAGTAACTAAAGAGTAGAGCAACCAGTAGGAACAATCTCATCCTCGGGCTCAGAATCCAAACCAGGTGGCAGTGGGAGTGCACCAGCCTCGACCTCATAAGGATGAATAACCTCCAGACCATCCATCTCATCATCAATTTCAATATCCATATCTTCATCAAACCCTTCTTCTTATTCAGGTTCTTCTTCGGGGCCCTCTTTCGGATCCTCGTCTTCATCCAACAAGACATGCGCGTGAGCTAACAGTGCATGTTCGGGAATAACCGGTGCGATATCGGGCTGAACCGGCTCACCCTCAGGTAAGTCATCAGCGTGATTAGGAGGGAATGGGTTTGCTATGAAAATCTGAAAATTACATAAAAATAATACGATAAACGACAATTAACATAGTCTCTAATTCATGCAAATATGTAGAAAATGACGATGCTTTTGCGATTAAGCTGATAAATCAATATATATATATATATATATATATATATATATATATATATATATATATATTAAACACAAATATATAGATTATGATAAGCATATACATATAATAAGTATTTATTATACGATTACGTAACAACCATGCACCCTAAAACTAATGCGTGATACATAGAAAAATCACCTTCCTAAAGTCAAGCCCAAAGGGCAACGAGGAATTCTTAGCGTGCCTAAGAAACAGAGTTAATAAGTTTAGGTTTTAAAATACGTCCTAGTTCTGATATAACCTTTCTCCTTCGTACTAACATCAACATATAACACCCCCACATTTACAAACAGCGTAGGGGAAATTACAATATGGGTGTTAAGTCATAGCACATTACACCAAGATATAGAAAACGACTCGAAAGAGACATTTAATAACAGTGTTCCATTTATAAAAGATCAGAGTAAGAAGCGTTTTGTCCCCAAAGATCGTAACCAAATACATCACATTGTTTAACAAATAGTGTTTTTAAATCGAAATCATTGTTTTGATAAGACATGGAACACATAACAAACTTCCACCAAAACCACATGTCACGCACAAGACCTCCAACCATCGTTGCATCATCCTTGGTTACCTGAGATAAAATATGCTTAAAATATCAACAAAATTGTTGAGTAAATCCACAGAGTTTATAAACAGTGAGTATAAAACTTAGAACACAAGTCTAGCTTTTCATAGAAAACATTGCAACACATACAATGTATCATTTCAACTTTTCTCGCATTAAGCACATGACACCGAACATTAACACCGCATACATATTTATATGTCTACCATTTGCCCCAACGACTAGGTTTTATTGCCTCATACCTAAAATGTCTCAATACAAAATGTCCGTTTGACAAGGCGATCACAATACGGATTCAGACCCCGGACTGGGTTGCTAAGTAATCCAAACATCAGATTACAATTCATTTTGACTACAGCGATTTACCGCATCACTTAAGGCATAATTACCACTGTTTATTCATGATAATAGGGACTGCTTACAGCCAATAGAGCTACTCATGCGGAAATTACTCATATCGGGTCCACAATGACCAAAAAATAACTCACTGTGCTCAATTATACTCAAACACTCATGTATCTCCTCCCCGGGTTTATAAAACAATCAAAAGCATTTAAAACGATGCGTATGAACTCACCTCTAAGCAAAAGTACCAACCAATTAATTCAACAACGAGAAATACGACTTCACGCTCAATCGAGCGACATATAAATAACACAATATATATATATATATATATATATATATATATATATATATATATATATATATATATACATATATATAAATATATATATACATATATATATATATATATATAGCGGTACGTGATTGCGAGAAATAAAAACCATATAATGCATAACTTGCATTTAATATTTACTACATATATATAATTATATACCATGAATCAATCGCGACATATATATATATATATATATATATATATATATATATATATATATATATATATATATATATATATATATATATATATATATATATATAGCGGTACGTGATTACGATAAATATAAACCATATAATGCATGACTTGCATTTAATACTTACTACATATATATAATTATATACCACGAATCCACAAGTGCGACACAAATTATTTATTTCGACACTCCAAAATAATTCTTATTAGACTCGTAGCCAAGGTACGCTAACTTGACCCCTTTAAATAAAAAAATTTCTTAAACTTCTGACGTTCATAAAAACTTCATTTTTAAGAATCACAAGGCGTGCCATATATCGAAACGAACCTATGGACGAACACTATCATAAATGAAAGTCTAATATAAATTTCAAAAACTTTAAAATATCCAAACTTGGCACGCCAATTTTCTGCTCAAAAATGCCTATTACAAAACCTCATAAAACGCCATTTTCAACATCTGACAACTTCAAAATACGCTTAACTATCCTATGTCCGTCCACTAAATTCATCAAATCAACGATCCATCAACAAATATTTACTTGACACTATCGCACATGGATTCCTAGTAACAATCATATGTATGCAATATAAACACATAAAATGACATCATGAAAGAGTTAGAAATAAGCTTACGAACACGAATACGCAAATAAAAATCGATCACAAAATCTTTATTTGTCTTTCCCCTTGTTTTTGAAAATCAGACACCCCTAAAATAATCAAACCAAAGCTTCTTGTTCAACCAAACCTTGCAAGATCACTAGATCTAATACCCTTGAACCCAAATTTACCTAAAAATCAAAGAAGACTAGCTTAAATCAAAATCTTGAAAAATACTCGATGCATGTTGAAATTTCTTGTTGGGATATGTTTGATTTAGTATGTAGATGAAGAATATGTACTTGGATCGTGTTGCATGAAAGTTTATGGTGGTTTTTGGTGGTGGTGTTGTGCTCGTCGAACAAAGAGAAGAAAGGGGGGAAGAGGGCATAAATTTGGTCTTTGATTCTATGTGTGTGTGTGTGTTTATATTTTGAACACAAATGGCCCATAATTTCTTTTATACATAAAAATTAAAACAAAACAAAAAGGGTGTTTGTTTGCTATGGTGACCGGCCTCCTATGGGGGTCTGGTTATGGTTCGAAAGTTTTTTTTTGTAAACTTTTTATACACTTATTTCGGGGTTAAAACATTTAATAGATCGCTAATTCACGTTAAAAATATAACTCTCGACACGATTTTAACCAAATACGGGGAAAAGCCTTAAAATACTAAAAATTTAATAATTACGCTCCCGAAGCAAAAATATAAAATTTCTAACTTTCTCAGTCGCTTAAATGGATAAAAATCCCTAGCACGACTTGCATATAAACAATAACAGCGATTTTCACTAAACCAGCAAAAACAAAATTAACCCTTTCCAATTAAAAGTCAAAATAAAGTCATGGCTAGGGAATAATGTTGACCTGAAACACGAGTTGTCACATAATAGACTTTATTTTTTGAAAATAGGCACAAATGCTTAGGTCTCCAGATTGATGGATCGCAATTCCGTTTTTAGAGCATTCGTACGGGAACGCTTGTTGTCTTTGACGATGTTCGAGATGAGATCCCATGCTTCCCTGGCGGATTTGGGACGTGCAACAACCAACCGAGCACGAAGCGAGTTCGAAAGCGTGGAAAAAGGCCACGAAAGGGCAATCTTGTCCACCTTGAGTTCCTCCGATGTGAGAGGAATGTTGTTACTTGAAGAGGTGTCATCCGGGTTGTCATGAATGTATTTTGATACTTCATAGCTAGAACAAAGTTGATCAAAAAAGTATTCCCACGAACCGTAATTCTAGTTTTCAAGATCAAGTTTATCGGGAACACGCGTGAAAAGATGATGATGTGTGACTAAAGCAAGCTTGTCAGAGAGTAGTACAGTATTTTAGGGATTAGTAACAGTAATGTTTATCAAGGCTGTGAATGTATATGACGAATAGTTAGGGTTTTTTTTAGGGATCTTTAACTAGACATTGGGAATTAGGGTTTTGGTTTGTAGTAGGGTTTTGTTTTGTATTTATTATAAGTAGTAAAGTGAGGGATAGCTTTCGTGATCCTAAAGCACGAAGTAAACAAAGAAAATGTATGGATTCGTGAACCTAATCACAAATCATCAATATAAACAAGGGTTTGTTAACCAAAGAACAAATCACCATAAAATAAAAAATGGCAGGAAGGGATGCTTAAGGTTTCGTTTTTGTGATTAAGCTAATACCATGTGATCCTATGTAAATCTTGACTTTCATTCCATAGAGATTGATACAATATATTGGTTACAAAGAATATTTTAGATGTGGGCTCTAGCCCAAATATAACAATACATAGCTAATCATAAATAATGGGCTAACAAAAATCACATATTGCAAAAGCAAGTTTAGAACACTAATGATGTAAAATTAATGTAGATATGCATAATCTCATATCTCACATACCTTATAATTAGGGCATCCTAGAAACCTTCTTCCTGGGTTGCTTTCTGTCCATGATGTCCACATTCCATTTAAATTACCACACTTGCATAACACACGAACACGATGACAAAGATTTTCTTCTTCCTATCCTCTAAGTATTCTTTTCCAATAGAACTAATTTGAAGAATGAGATGAATTTGACATCGAAGCTTATAAATGGGAAAAACTAAATATGAATAATGAGGTGAATTTGATGCCTTAATTTTATGCCAAGTCACACGTGGCTGCCACGTGACTGATACGTGTCAGGTGGGGTCCCACTTCTGCCACGTGGTGGTGGCTGTCCAATCACATCCTGCCACGTGGTAGCTTCTGATACTTTGTCGTTACAGGTATGAGGATCAGACTGACATGTTAGTACGAGGTACAGGTGGCACCTACGAGGTGAGCTGACGACTAATGATTGGAGCAGGACGGCTGGCCAACGAGGAGGCGACACGTGGGCAAAAGGACAAAAAAATGCAGTTGTCATAAGATGGATCCCGAGGCTTCTGGAAGGCGGCTAATGATTGGTTGATAGGTGCACAGCTGGCCAAATGATTGGCTAATAATGAATCATAGTGCTGGCATCTAGAAGGCCCGTTGAAATTACCAAATTGCCCCTAGGTTTGATGGGCTATATAAGGCCCCTCATTTTACACAGACGCAACATCTTTCTTTATAAACTTTCACACATAGTTTTTTAGTTTAGTTTATTTTGTATTTAGTTTAGGTTTTTGTAAAAGCTTTTTGTAGCTTATTGTTTTAGCTTATTGTACCTTGGATTATTACTATTAATAAAGATAAAGGTTGGTATTACTTGAGCTTTTTCCTTTTGCTTATTCTCTTTTCTTTTTCATTTTCTTCTTCTAGCTTATTTACAAAAAAGCTCACTCGAATAGCTTATTTTGGATCCTGATCTCTTAAGCTTATATTTGAATAATCTTCTTATAGCTTAACTCAAATAAGCTTATTTAAAAAAAACTTGTTGTTTTAGTTTTTGATTAAGCTTATTAATAGCTTATTTCGACTAGCTTATTTCATATAGTTTATCTCTTTTGTTTTTAGCTTTTCAAGTAGCTTTTTGTAGCTTATTAATTTAGATCTAATCCTTAAATATACCCGATTCTCGTTCGCTTTTCGAAGAGAACACCTTAGTTTCGGGTGGATTTAGATCTATAGTTTAGTAGTTTTTATTCAGCTTAAAGTTCTTAGCGTTTTCAAGTAGCTTATTATTTTGGACCTAATCCTTAAATATACCCGACTCTCGTTCACTTTACGAAGAGAACACTTTAGTTTCAGGTGGATTTAGATGTATTTAATCTCTAGCTTATTATTAATATATTGTTCACTATAACCTCGATTGTGTTTTGATGTTGATGAAACCATTTCTACATCTAAGGCGAGGACCTTAAGGGTCTTACAAGCTAGCTTATTTTCTAAAGTTTATAGCTTTTATAGTTTTTATTGAGCTGTTTAGTATATAAAGTTTACAACTTTATTAACTAATTAGTTGAGTAAAAGCTAATAAAGAAGTAATCTTTAGTGTTTATTTTAGTTTATAAGACCGGGTGGTTTAATTCATCTCATTTCATCATACGGGTTCTACTTTCTTCCCTTTTTCAATTCGTAATAATTTTAGTTTAGAAAAAAATATGTTTAATATGATTGTTGATTTGATAGCTGCTATGATTAGTTAGTAGTTATTTTATGCTTGTTAAGTGAGTTGTGACTAGTGATTTAAGTGTGAAATTAAAAGGGATTGTTGATTAATAATTTTCGAATTATTTAGATTACTTGTTTAGTTATTTTGACGGGTAAAAGCCGAAAGGATAACTAAATATTAATCTAGTAATTAATACCAAAATAAAATATTGTTTTTAAAATAAACCAACGTTGTGAGAAAATAGGTTTTTAAACGGGTACTAATTCATCAATAATTGCTTTTCTTCTCACTTAATGATCTTTTCGCCTCACTTGACAAGCATATCTGTTAAACATATATTTTAGATCTTTTAGCTTATTAATTCATAGTTTTGATCATTAGTTTAAAAACAAACCAAAAATATTTGATAATCAAGCATCCAATTAAAAACATTAACGTAAATCTCTATTCATATCACATCGTGGATTCGACTCCGAAAGATTAGATTATTACTTGTCCTCAAGTAATTATTTTATCTAAATGGAAAATACTATATTATTACTTCGACTACGTCGTTCGAGACGCGTCAAGATTTTGGCGCCTCTGCCGGGGAGATTTGTACGATTTTTACATTGTGTTTCGAGTTAGTGCCTTGAAGATCATTTCTTTTGAAAGTTCATTTTCGTGTTTATAAAAAATTTTAAAATATAATATATATATATATATATATATATATATATATATTTATTTATTTATATATATATATAAAATAAAAAAAATCTAAAAAATATTTTCTATTTCTATTTTATATTTTTTTATATATATTAAAAATACCAAAAATAATTTTATTTCTCTTTTATTATCTTTACAAAAATTCAAAAATATTTTCTATCTTATTTCTTTGTAGTGCATGAGCACGCGATCTACTTCGAACGAACTCGTTTCTCCTTTTTTTCGAATCCCGAGAGAGTTGTTCGTAATCGTCAAAGAAATCGTGGTGAACCGTCACTTTTATTTGATTTTGAAGAAATTAATATAAATCCTAATAACAATCTGGGACCGTTTCCTGACGGCTCGTTCCCGTTGACTCGGAAGTTAAAAGACCACAGGACTCGAAATTTGGCTATAATAAAATGCAATAAACCGAAGCCGAAATAAGACTATTGTTTCCTGACGGTTCGCTCCGGTTGACTCAGTTGTTTAAAAGGTGGAAGTAATAATAATAATCCGAGACTGATAAAAGTTTACTGTTTCCTAACGGTTCGCTCCCATTGACTCAGAATTCAAAAAGGTCGAGGAAATTTCCGAGGTCGAAATAAGACTACTATTTCCTGACGGTTCGCTCCTGTTGACTCACGGGTTAATACTTCTGCAATAATAATAATGATAAAGCCAAATTTCAACTTCGGGGATATCTAAATAAAGCTTCCGTCTCTGGACTCGTAGTTGAGTTGTTTCGGATGAAATAAAAGGATATCCCCTAAATCATGTGAAATTTGAACCTTAATGTGGACCTTATTCTCAACAAATCGTTTCTTTAGGAAAAGATTTCAAATTAATTATAGTTTAAACTGGTCTCCTTTATAATAATAAGACCATAATTTATTAAAATAAATGATCTCATTTCACTTTATGTTTTCCAAATAAAATCCTTAGAGGAATTAGGAATAAAGGAGCGAGAAGTAGTTGCGCTTACACAATTAGCATTTATGAGTAGTGTTAGCATCTAATTTTATATTTAGCTGTGATTTCATTTTAAGCTTGGTTTGGGGATTGTGAAAATCAAGGATGACGAATTCCCGTTCTTAAAGCCTTTTATATAATTTGAATAAATTTTAACTTTCTTTTATTAATTAATGAATAAATGGTTAAAACGGGGGGTTTTCGAAACAAATAATTTTTTTTATACCCCCTTGATGAACACCTTTATGTTCTTGTTTGATGTGAGGGATTATTAGTTAAGAGGGGTTAAAATATTTTCTTTCATAACGTGTGTAATAAACATTGCGTGAGGGACCAGCAATGGCTTAGTGTGGGGAATTTGATGTGTGCTAAAACACACATCGTTTTAACCCTGAAAAAACACACTATATGGACTAATAACCATTAAATATTAGTAATTATATTTCAAATATGTTTGGTATGTGTTATTATGTCTTACGGGTATAAAGGATTGAAAACAATAAAAAACGGTGATTTCCGGGTAAGTTTCCAGACGACGTTTCACGTAATGACGAGATTCAAACAAAGACGAAAAAATTCTCGACCACCCCATTGAAAAAGCATGAAATTACAAATCATCAATACCTTTCTAACTTTTTTGAATCAGTCCAAAATAATGTTTTATTGACAGGTCAAATGTCTATTTTGAAGACCCTTTATCTTAAAAAATGAACCAGACCTTATTCCAAATAGCCCTTAAGGAATTTTTATTGCATATATATATATATCAAGAGCTATTCCTAGCGCAGCTAGACTTGTGGTGTCCCTTACACTCTTACCCGAGAGGTCGGGGGTTCAAGCCTGACCTTCGCTGACTTTGGCTATTTACCCCTCGGTCACGTCAGCTGCCACGTAGCGGACAAGTGGCTGACACGTGGAACCAGGACCCTGACACGTGGCACCCGACACGTCAGCAATGACGTGTCAGGTGGGTCCCACTTCTGCCACGTGGCGGCGGATGTCCAATCACAGCCTGCCATGTGGCAGCTTCTGACATCTGACTGTGCAGGTAGGAGGTGGCAGGTGCAGGTGGCGGTTACGAGGTGGCTGGCCAATCACAGGATGCCACGTGGATAAAATGACGCGGTTTGCAGTTGTTAAGGCGTTGGATCCGATGCATCTAGAAGGGGCTAATGATTGGGTGATAATGATTGGCTGTTGTTGGATTCGAGGCTTATAGATGTCAAATGATTGGCTGATATTAAAAGTTGTGAGCTGTAAGGCATGTTAAAAGACATTAAGCCCTGGAAATAGTTCAGGGGCCTATATATTGAAGCCTTCATTTTAGACGCAGAGGAAGAGATTTAGTTAGGAATTTTACACATAGTAGTCTTAGTAGTTGTAGCTTATTTTAATTAGTTTAGCCTATTTTGTAAAATCTTTTAGCTTATTGTCTCAACTTATTGTATTGGCTTATTTTATAAATGAAGATGTTTGTTTCAAAGGTTGGTATTACTTAAACTTATTTCTTTCTTTAATCCACTAATCTTTTCTTTTTAGCTTATTCCTAAATAAATCTTATTGCTTATTTGTAGCTTATTGAGAAACAGATTTTAAATATCGGATTAGATCTTATGGCTTATTCGGTTTAGCTTATTTCTTATATTTAGATTTTAAGTTTTTGAATAAGCTAAATTTGCTTATTTTCGAGATGAATTACCTCATAGCTTATTTCGAATAAGCTTATTTCCTTAGCTTATTTTTTCTGCTAAACTTTTCTTTTTAAACCATTCGACCAAGCTTTTTATAGCTTATTCCAATTAGCTTATTTTCCAAGTTTGTTTTTTATCATTTATTTTTGCTTAAAGTTTTTAGCTTTTTATTATAGCTTATTGTTTTAGATCCAATCCTTAAATATACCCAATCCGCGTTCACTTTTCAAAGCGAACACCTTAGTTTTGGGTGGATTTGGATCTATTGTTTTTAGCTTATTTTCTAGCTTAAAGTTTGTAGCTTTTCATAGAAGTTTATTGATTTAAATATAACCCTTAAATATACCCGATTCTCGTTCACTTTTCGAAGAGAACACCTTAGTTTCGGAAGGATTTATATCTAAAGTTTCCATATTACTAAAGTTTCCACTTTTTTTATCATCGCTTATAGTTACGCCTCGCCGCCGCCTCCGTTTAATCTCTAATTTTTAGGTTATTTGTTATCTTTACCTATTGCGCTGTGTTTTAAAATGTTGATGAGATTCAATCAAATCTCATGCGAGGAGCTTAAGGGTTTAATCAGTAGTTTAATCTTCTTAGTTTAGAGTTGTATAGATTTTAAAGCTTTTTAGTAATAAGTGTTATAACCATTATAATAATTTCGTCTCTACCCTCCTCTCAATTCCCAACATTAGAAAATAAAACTTAAGTGTTTTGTTTAGTTTATAAAATGGGTGGTTATTTGTTTTGTTGCTTCGATGCGCGCGCGCTCCACCCGCGCGCGCTTTATTTGCCATATTAAGAATTTTTTTTTTAGTTATTAATTAGTTTAAATGTGGGTTATGATTCGTTATTTGATTATTGTTATGATTAGTGGGAGATTGTTGTTATATGCTTTGCTTTAACGTGGAGTAGTGATTGTGATTTAAGTGTGAAATTTAAAAAGGGAATTGTTGTTAATAATTTGCGAGAGAAAGATCTATGTTGGCTACTGTAGCCGTAGATTTTATGTTTGGTTATACAAAAACATTATATCTCTGTCATTAATATACAAGATAAATTTGTTGTTTTTTACAAAATAAACTCTCTAACGTTGTGAGAAAAGAGTTTTTTTAGGGGTAAAAAGTTTCATCATCAAAAATTACCTTCACATTAGGAGTTTGATTTTTTTTTCGAACTCTAAATTCGTACAATAGCTCATGCGTTTTTATTATACTTCTATTTATAGCGTAGATATTTTGAGCTTTTTAATTGTACGCCTTTTCACCCTCAGTACTGCCATTTATAAAACATCCCCTCTCCTTACATCATTTGGTTACTTCTAGAGCACTCCCCACACACCCAATTCCAACTTTTAAGTATAATCTTATATCTCGGTGGATTGATCTAGATGGCATTTTTTTTCTGACGCGCCATTACTTTGTCCTTCAAGTTTTATTTTGAATCTACCAACGGGAACATAATATCTAGCATTTTAGCTTCTTGTGCTTCGCCGGTTCGAGGGCGCACGGGCACGTGTGGTGGGGGGTGTGGGGGTTAAGTGTTGTGTTGTGTTAGTATTTTTGATTTGTATTGTGATTGTATCTACTTTGTGTTTGTTCTAGTTTTTACGTTATTCTACTTGAGTTGTTTATTTTTTGACTCTCATTATTGGTGTTATTCAGAAAAAAGATATAATTGTATGTGAATTTTTCTTTATTATATTACTTAGGTTTTTATTTCTTTTACAATAACGAAAATTTCGTACTATTTAATATATTAATAGGCTCTTCAAGACACGCATACTGAATCTTGCCTGTGGTTTGTGATAATTGTAGGGATAGGTGTTTGCTATTTTGCTTCCGCTCTATCACTTAACAAGGCTTATAATAGACGCCCTGACATCATATCTTCAATATCGCAACAATCAAAGTTAACCATCATAAACAATTTAACAACTAATCTATACTAAAATATTATACATTGGAAATAGGTGGAAATGACTAAAACTACTTAATATTGAAATAGGAGAGAAAGTCGAACCCGGTCGAAGCAACGAAAACGAAATAACCACCCGATTTTATAAACTAAATAAAACACTTAAGTTTATTTCTAATTTAGATTTTATTAAACTAATTAGTTGATAAAGTTATAAACTTTATGTACTAAAAAGCTTTGTAAAATCTATAAAAGCTTTAAACTTAAGAAATTAGACTAGTTTATTAAACCATTAAGCTCATCGCCTTAGATGTTGGAATGATTTCATCAACATTTATACACAATCAAAGGTAAAGATAAACAATATAACAATAATAAGCTAGAGATTAATGGAAACTTTAGATCTAAATCCACCCAAAACTAAGATGTTCTCTTCGAAAAGTGAATGAGAATCAGGTATATTTAAGTAATGTCAACCTTGGAAACAAACATCTTCATTTATAAAATAAGTCAATACAATAAGTTGAGACGATAAGCTAAAAGCTTTTACAAAATAAGCTAAACTAATTAAAATAAGCTACAAGCACTAAGACTACTATGTGTAAAATTCCTAACTAAATCTCTTCCTCTGTGTCTGAAATGAAGGCTTCAATATATAGGCCCAACACTTAGGGGCATAATGGTCTTTTAACATGCCTTCCAGCCTACAACTTTTAATATCAGCCAATCATTTGGCATCTAGAAGCCTTAGATCCAACAACATCCAATCATTATCACCCAATCATTAGCCCCTTCTAGATGCATCGGATCCAGCGCCCTGACAATTGCAAACCGCGTCATTTTGTCCACATGGCAGCCTGTGATTGGCTAGCCACCTCGTAACCGCCACCTACACCTGCCACCTCGTACCTGCATAGTCAGATGTCAGAAGCTGCCACGTGGCAGAAGTGGGACCCACCTGACATGTCATTGCTGACGTGTCAAGTGCCGCGAGTTATGGTCCTGGGTCGGGTTGCCACGTGGCAGCCACTTGTCAGCCGCGTGTCGCCACATGGCAGCTGACGTGGCCGAGGGGTAAATAGCCAAAACCAGCGAAGGTCAGGCTCGAACCCCCGACCTCTTGGGTAAGTGCGTAAGGGACACCACAAGTCCATCTGCGTTAGGCATAGCTCTTGATATCTATATGCAATAAAAAATTCCTTAAGGGCTATTTGGAAAGGTCCGGTTCATTATTTAGCAAAGGGTCAAAATAGAAATTAAACGGTCAATAAAACATTATTTGGGGTCAAAATAGAAATTAAAGAATGGTAATAACAAATTATTTGGGACCGGTTTAAAAAGTGAAGAAAGGTACGAATGTTCGTAATCTTCTTCACGACGCTCTTCCTATGGTTCCTATCACAACTAATTGGGAGTGCTACCGGGTATTTGTATGTCGGGACTTAGTTTGTATCTCGTTAAACGTTGCGGGAGGAAAACGTGTTGTGGAAACTTACCGAAAATCACCTGTGTGTGATTATTTTCCAATCCTTTTTTATGCAAGACATGTTGTTCTGATTGTTTTTACTTTTCTATATTTCCCTCCGCAACAATAATTAATCATATTTCCCAGTGCCGTCCTCATTAGTCACTCATCTCATGTCGTTTATTCGGGATACTAAAACAATGTCGTGTATTTATACACCTTAAGGGGAAAGGAATTGAATAATGACCTGAAATGAATAACTGACCTGAAAGCTTACTTGGCAAAAGAACCGGCTAAACTTTTAAAATGACTGGGAAACCCACAAAACGTCTAACATTGCACTAAAAATAAGTTGGGTAAACTAAATTGAGAAAAAAAAGTAAGGTACCTTAAATTAAAATCAAGTATAAGTTGGGTACAATTTTATGCGATTTTCCCTTGTTTATATGGTTAAAATATATGCTTCTGGTGGATCGATGAGTGGTTTGAACAATGTTATATTGATTGTATCGATATATGTTGTCATTATCTTAGGTTTTAAATCTGAATCTGATGTTTTTGAGACCACGCTCGTGAAGAACTTTAAAGCAATAAGTCTGTGTAGTCCATCAAAGGTGTTGTCAACAATTAATGCGTTAAATAGAATTAGAATGAGTTCAGTTAAGATTTATAATTTAAGTGCTGTTTATATGGTTAATGGTTTAAATGAGTGGTTCAAACCATGTTATATTGATCATATCGATATATGTTATCATTATCTTAGGTTTTGAATATGAATCTCGTAATGAACTTTGAAGTAATGAGACTGTGTAGTCCATCAAAGGAGTTGAGTCAACATCTGATGCGCTGAATATAATTAGAATGAGTGGTTTAAACAATATTTTCATTATCTTAGGGCTTGAATCTAAATATGAAGTTTTTGAGATTGCGACAAAACTGAATGACAAAAAATTTGTTGACTCTGACCAGAACCTATAGCGACGACATGTAGTTACTATAGATCGTCGCTAAAAGCTCTCGTTTTTTTACCATAAAAGCAAATCTGGTTAACTCTTATCCCCACAAACACATTACACACTCTTTATCCACACAAACACATTACATACTCCTTTCTCAGATCTGGATAACTTTTAACCACCACCACATTCACTACCACCTCACCTACCACTACCACCACCCGGTTTTGCAGCTTATGTAGATGGAACCACATGAAACTTTTCACTGTCCCTAAGGACGATGGGTTGTAGTGCAGAGAAAATCACATTAATCTTAAAGTCGTGGTAGACTTTTTTATTCATGTCCTCTTTTAAAGGTGAATAATCAGAAGTTTTTTATTTATCTAATATATAAATAATTTGGTTGTTAAAAATAAATTTCTTCTAATTTCTTTACTCTGTAACAACCAACACTAAAAGGTTATGGATGTGGATACGAGGTCTGACTCCACATAACTGGTTTTACGGTAAGTTTGTTTGTTGTTGCAACAACCAACACTAAAAGGTTATGGATGTGGATACGAGGTTTGACTCCACATAACTGGTTTTACGGTAAGTTTGTTTGTTGTTGCAACAACCAACACTAAAAGGTTATGGATGTGGATACGAGGTTTGACTCCACATAACTGGTTTTATGGTAAGTTTGTTGTTATCCTTAGTGAAAATACACTACCTTTATCAAAGTGTAGGTATTTGTGATTGTTTGATATATACAAGGTAAGAAGAACTGCAACTATAAGGAGTTCATGCCAAGTTCTTCTCCAAGACCTTTAACACCTTCAAGTTCTTTTCCGAAACCTTCAACACCTCCAAGTTCTTCTCATGGACCTTCTAGATATGCATCAAGTCTTGGAAATGTAGAGTGCTCAAATTGCAAGCTCTTGGCTCTAAAGACAAAGATACTTGATGCAAGACTAGATATGGAAAGGCATTCCGATAATCACATGTCAATCAGCTGGAATACTTCATGAGCTTTTAAATGACATGAGAAAACTTGGTGTGGAGTAGT
>BQNB010095041.1:0-25966 GCA_026074375.1 Tanacetum coccineum
ATTCTTCCCAACTCATACATGTCGAATTCCCAACATCATTGAGTTTTTGAAATCTTCACACATAGACCTATCATTTCAAGTGTGGATTAAATCATCAACATAGAGACTAACAATCAGAATTTTACCTTCTTTTGACTTTGTAAACAGAGTGTGCTCGCTCGTACATCTTTCAAAACCTTATCGTGCGAAATATGCCTCGATCTTACTGTACCACGCCCTTGGTGCCTCTTTAAGGCCATATAGTGCCTTTTTTTCAATTTGTAGACTGTCCACTTCTCCAATTTTTATGAAACCTTCCGGTTTATGCACAAACACTTCCTCTTTAAGCTCTCCATGGATTTCGGAACTTTTCACGTTAAGCTGAAAAACTTCCCAGTCTCGTTGTGCTGCCAAACCAAGTATCAACCGCACAGTATCAAGTCTTGCTAACGGTGCATAACCTTTCGCTACTACTAACCTTGCCTTAAACTTTTGAACCTCCCCGTTTTCGTCAAGCTACTAATCTCCATCATTTTCTCTTCTTCGTTTCATTTGGTCGTCTAACGTCATTTACAATGTTTTTGCAGCCACAAATGGAATCCCTACAAGCAGGGTGACGTGGGAAGTTGAGCCGTGTGAAAGACACAGGCATATGATTATTGAGGTAAATATTCTTATTCATTTTCTGCATATTCTTAATTGCAGCTTATCTTATTCATTTTCTGCATATTCAATTGCAGCTTGACTACCCTCTGCTTGAAACCGGTGAAGCTATACTACTTTCCAAACTTACGCTCGGTGTGTGTGGGAGTAAGGTTAGGCTGTTTTTTGATTCTACTGAACTTGCATACTGAACTTGTCATATTATTCTACTAAACTTGTCTATTGAACTTGTCATATGGACAGCAAGTAGAGGCACTTCAATGGGAGCCGCATGACAAGGTGATAGCCGACGATCGTCATATAGTGATAGAGGCTCCGCTTTACCGGACTATGAGTTTTAAGGTATAATTATATCCCAAATTTATTTTAAGATGTTAAAAAAGAGAGTGACAAAAACACTAAGAACTCACATGTGAATACCGGGTATTATATTTTTATTTCCAGATTCCAAAGTTGAGGATGGTCGAAGCGAAGGGAGAGTGGGTTCGTGGTCGTAGAGTATACAAGGTATTGTTCTGTTGTGTTCTGTTCTGTAGTATTCAATGGATTTCAAAACGCACATCCAAACAAACACCCCCTAAATGTTTGTTACTAGTATCTTATTATGTTAATTTGGTGTTTCAGCTGAGTGTTTACTTTCATGGACCGAAGAAGATTGGAGCAGTGCAGGGTACAACTTCTCCTTGCCTTTATCTGTAGCCGCCTTCCTGAGGTAAATATATTAGGGGTGTTTGAATTGTGTTTTATTATGTCATAAACTTCACTTCTGGCAAACGTAATCGTTTTTGCAGAAACTTTGAAAATTTCAGAAATGTGAGTCCAAAATATAGTTTTAGAATTTGCTAAGAAAGAATTCCTTGTTTGCCAAAATGGGTTGACAAATGCGGAAACTGACCCACAGTGTACTTAAATTTTGCAACTTTTTTAAATCACTGGACATGAAGCCATCTGTTTATTGTTTGTTTATTATCTTATGCTGCTTAATTCATTATAACCTTTTTTTTCTTCTTTTTTTGTTCTTTAGGGTTCTGATGTTGCTGAATGAAAGAGTTTCATATAAGTTTTGAGGATGCTAATACTAAATACTATAAGTGTGCAAAACGCTTTTGATGTTTTTTTATACGAGTTGTCCGCATTTTTGTTACTTTATTCAACATTGATAGAATGCATTAACAATTCTCTTTGTTTGTATGCCTACTTTGACTTTTATTTTTTGTTGGAATTAAGATGTCAAAAGCTTAAGTTTTTATAATATGTTAACCCGTTTTCATATATATAATTCACAAATTACATGTTAAAACATAAGAAGAATATCTGCAAGGAAATAACATTACTTTACTCTTTTTTATACAAACTACAAGGCGGCTGGTTGATCATTGTCTACCTCTGAGCTTGTCGAAGATATAAACAAGTCAAACGACTTGACTTGTTGGTCGATTCCAAAGGGACGAGCTTCTACAAGAGAAGCAAAAGTAACGATATCATTGACTTTGAGAAACTCAAGGAGATTATGACTCAAACTGGATTGAAAACCCCACTTGATTTCTAAGCTCGAGGCTCAAGTCGAGAAGCAAGCAGGAACAAGGGGGCTTATCATGGTATCCAACATCAATAATCTCATTTCGCTCGTTTCATTGTAAATTTTTTTATAATCGATATGATATTACATAAGAAATTTTCAACAAAACATGTTAGGACCTTCTAATAAACAACAAATTAGGCAAAAAAACCAAAAACCAAAAAAATATTACCTTGGTGAAGAAAATTGAGCAAAACACTACTAATATTAGGTAAACTAGTTAAAAAAAAAACTTTACATACAAGTAATAAAAAATAATTTTAGATAATCAATAAGTTTACTCAAAGTTACAATATTATGAGCTACAAAGACCCGATAGCTTTTTTGTAATTGGATTATGAGAAATTTGATTCATTTAAAAAAGTTAGAAGATAAAAGCTTAATTAATAATTTCACATATCTCAAGAATATATGATACAGGACTTCATATGCTAACCCGTATCCACCAAACCATTTTTGTCTTCGTTTTTTTTTGTCATACTATCTTTTCGTTGAGGGCATTTTCAATTTACAGTTGAGGGCACGACGATTAAACTTCGAAAATTAACATTAACAGATGTGATAATTGAAGCATTCGTTGGGGGCAGTTGACCCCCTATGATGGGAATGGCTCCGCCCCTGTTCAACACTTTTGGTCTCAAACTAGACTGTTAAATGTGCATTTGGTCCTATTTTGCAAACACCCACTCAAATTTTCGTTAGCATCCAAACACCCTAGTAACTCCGTTGGTCCCAAAACTTTTCAATGAACGAATTCAAAATAATACCCGAATCCAAACACTTCTCTTCTTCAACTTTTCATCCACCACCACCTCTTTTCACCACCAAACGATAATCATTTTTTCCTCTTTCTTTGTCCTTTTCCATCTCATCTTTTTCCGCCAATTTGTTTTCGAATAGAAAATCCCAAGTGAGACTAGATTAATTTTTAAATTAACGAGAATTCAAGATCTTCTGTTGACAAGAATACATTCTTTCTTAATTCTCATGTTCGCTAATAGCATAAAACCAAACAAAATGGGCTCTCAAGTTGGGTCAAGTACTATATATATAATAATATATTTATAACTTATATATATGAGTGTAACTATGAGTAGATAAATATGTGGCAATGACATGAAATACCATCTCAATGATGACATGGACACACATATAACATTTAATTTCGAAATTTGTTTGATTTTCGATTTTTTTTGAAGATATCTCCATTATTATCAAGATATAGCATATTCAAAAACTAAACCCTAAATGATGTATTAAAGTTTTTATAATTTAAAATAACTAAGTTAAAAGAAAAATGAAAGAAAATTCTAAAACGGAAGCTTAAAAGTGTTAAAAACGAAGAAAACGAAAACTGGGCCCGAGACCCGTGCTTTAAAAACTCAAAATGTGCAAAATTGACCCTACGAAAGTTTTCCTATTTTTCCTAAGTGTAATATGAAAAGGGGCTATTAAGCAGACTCAAAATAAGCTGAAAGATAAACTCAAAAACAAAATACAAGTTAAAACAGATAAAGACTAGCTCAAAATGAGCTTATGCTCGACAAAATAAAATTTTTTAAAAAAGAAAAATATTTTTTTGATTTTTATTTAATTTTTAATAATTAAAAAACAGATTTAAAGAAAATAAATGATAAAAAATAGAAAACGAAATGGGAAAAATCTCAAAAAATTAAGGAAAGTAGCTAAAAGAAAGATGGATCTATGAAAAATAAGCTGGAGGTCCCAGCTTATCAATTAAGCCACGAATTAAGCCAAAAACAGCTTATGGGCTTATGGGCTAAAAAAAGGTATAAGAGAATTAATTGTGCAACAATAGCTGGATGAGCTATTGAAGCACAAAGGTTATGAGGGTGTGAGTGTGGGACGTTTGTTATAAAGGGGGAGGCCCAGGGTTCGAGCCTGGGCCTCTCTCTTTTTATAATAACTTTTTTTTCTTTTTTTTCTAAAACTTATAAATGACACAAAATTAAGCAAATTTAAAAAAGGAACTTTTTTCAAAACTCACAATAAGCTGGGGAAATAAGCACAAACAGATGGCAGTATTAACTTTTTAAGCTAAGGGCTCATTTTAACTAAACTGTTGGCTTATAGGGGCAAAATAAGCAAAGGAAAAACAAAAATAAGCAAACTCAGACAATAACTAACACCTAATAAGCAAGGAAAACTAAAGATAAGCAAAGAAAAGCAGGCTCATAAGCACTAAAAATCAAATAAGCTAAAAGGCACACACTGCATCACACACAGCCTGGGGACAGCTTTTAGGCTTAAAATTAAGCACCTAAATAGAACCTTATGGCTTAAGGGCATGCACTAGCTTAAAGAGGGGCTTAAGGCCTTCTAAAATCATAAAAAAGAATAAAGTTTGAAAATCAAATTAGCCAAGAAAAGGGCTTGTGAAAACAGCATACACTGACTTTGGCTACTTTTAGTTTTAAAAGGGCTATTAAGCAAACTTAAAATAAGCTCAAAATTCAAAACAAAGTTAAAACAGATGGAGAATAGCTCCTAATGAGCTTGTGCTCAAAAATTAAAAAGCTGAAAAACAATTTTACTAACTGAAAGTTAGAAATGAAAAATGGCTTTTGAACTAAAAATTTGACTAAAAGAAAGAGTTGACAGTTTAAGTAAAACCAAAGCTAACCAAATGGGACTACTTTTACTGCATTGAACACAAAGAAAAGACACAAAAATAAGGCAGAAAAGACTGTTTTAGATTCTTAATCAAATAAGCCCATTTGAAACTGTTTTTATGAACATAGTTTATAAAGACTTATAGAAAAACCTTAAGGAAATCTTAAACACTTGAAAACTATTAAAAACAGGTTAAAATCAACTCAAGAGTGCTTGTGCAAGTTCATCAAATAACCCAATGGTTTTCAAAACCAGTTTGACCCACTTTTATTCCTTGACCCAAAAACCCCTTTAAATGATAAAAATCAAATTCAAGCTGATTTAAAGGGTTTTAAGGCTAGGCTTTTGGAAACCAGATAACAAGCAAACAATGTTGATCAAAACTAAGATAAAAGCATACAATAATAAGCACTAAATAAGCTATAAGCAACAAGCAGTATTAAGCATATAAGGGACAGTTTTGACTTAAATCTTAAACAAAAGACAAAGCAGGCAAATAACAACATAAACAAGCATAAACATCATATAATAAGCAAGATAAGCAACAAGATAAACACAAATAAGCTAATGAACAGTAAAAATTAGCAAAAATTAAAAAGAAAACTTACAAAGAGTCATTGGCTTTTTGGCAAGATTTAAGCTCTCACAAGCTTAAAAACATATCCTAATGCTTACCATAAGCTCTAAAACCCGTGGCCATCCTTTTCAAACCATGCTCCTTGCTTCTTTGACAGTTTCTTTAGAATTTTTTTTTATTTTTGACATAAAATGAAATGAGCTTATATAAAGGCTTTCAATGACTTAAAAGCTTTTATATGAGCTTAAACAACAGGATTAAAAGATAGTACAAGCTTAAATGGCAATATGTAAAGAAAACTTAAATTTGCATAAAACTAAATGACAAATAATTTAAAAGACAGAATTTAAATTGCAATTAAATTAAAAAGACAATATATTAAAATGGACAAAATTTTGGTTTACAAGCTTTCACTTTTCAAAAATTCGACTCTTTACAAATGAACTACAGATGTTCTATTTATACTAAAAGCTAAGGTCTTCACTTGTCTAAGTCTTGTGTCTCTTTGGCTGTGTTTCTTCATAGAGAAAATTCCAGGCATGTGCTTGTTGTGTGAGAGAGATGCCCAATCAATCTTGGTCCTTCATGTTTGCTTGGAGCCCAATCTCTAATCTTCAACCTTCTTTTGTTGTTATTTTCTTCCGAAACAATGGTTGGCTGAGGGATGCCAACTTGTATCTTGCGGGCTTGTGAGGGAAAGAGATGAGTTTGGAGTATAGTGAAACGTGGTCGAGGAGGGGGGGGGTGGGGGCGGGGGGGACAGGGTACATGAACAATGGTCAGGATTTGGCGGCGTAAAATGGGTTGTTGTGTACTGGGTTTTAATTATTGTTTGGCAGAGGGTGAGTTTGGTGACTTGGCAATTTTCCCCCCTTAAAGTGTCTTATGAGATTGCAATACTAGTCCTTGCGGTGTAAACGCCCGTTAAGTATCATAGATTTGGGCCAGTTTATATCAATTGGGCTCTTTTGGTAAATGAAAGGGATAATGGGCTTTTAGTGGTTAAATATAAAAGGGATTGGGCTCATGGTCTTCATATAGTATACTAATGGGCTGACCCGGCCCATTAGATGGGTTTGGGTGGGTCCATTAAGTATTCTTCGGTATCGGCTCCGGTTTTGACTGTTGACTTTGCGGGCCGAATTGACTTCATCTGGTTTTGCTTCGATTTGACTTTGTACCTTTTCCACGCTTTTCCGTTTTCCGTGCTCAGTTTTGTTGTTTTTAGCTTGATTTTTCGTCCTTTTTTTCGGATATCCGTTTCCTGCACAATATAAATGAAAACATACAAATACAATGTATTTTTTGTACGTTTTTGGTCATTTAAGTCCGATTTTAATGGTGAAAGGTATGTGTAATTAAACGCATACCAAAATCCCCCATACTAAGACATTGTCGTGTCCTCACGCAATGCTATGAAGTAAGCACTTAGAAAACTAAGAATCTCGGATCCCATCACTAATACCTCGAAAAAGTAGCTAAGTGTTTGTTGAGGAGATGTTAAAGACTCATAGTTTGAAAAGGCCCGTTCTTTACATTTTAAATATATACTCTTACACATATTTTTGTATTTTTTATTTCGAGCAACTAACTAACTTATTTGACTTTCGTTATTTTATAACTTTTAGGGATCATAGAACAAGATGCATTTCGATCAGAGAATGCCCCAAAAATGATTCATCGTCCCCGACTTTTTATTTATTCCAAACCAAGCTTAAAACGAAATCACCGCTAAATATGAGTTAAGATGCTAACACTACTCATATTTGCAACTTGTGAACTTTTCACTCCCGACAATTATTATATCTTAGGTGTATGTGCTATTTTGAATTTCAACATGGATCAACGTTTTGCAATATCTATGCATTCACGTTACACCTGAATAATGAGTTTGAGGCGAGTTCTCCCATGTAGCGTCTTTCGTCTGACACCATCCAACCTTGCGGCTAAGTGACCAGGCTTTGACACCTCACAGAGGGACTAGTATCGGGATCACAGACTTTGGTTTCAAAAACTCTAGATTTTCCGTATACACTTAGCTTATTAAAATAGAATAGTTAAAGTTTAAAGCATATTTAAATTTAATAAAAGGAGATCTATTTTTCATTCCACCTTAATATTTATCATTTTTGCAATTGTTAACCTTTCTGAACATTTTGAAGGCTGCACATGGTCTGTGAGCGGCAAGATGCAGCAAAACTTTTTATCAGTCTCGGTTTTTATTTTTAATAAGGCTTTCTTTAGAACGGCTGTAACATAGGTTGTGAGCCAGCAGATGCAAGCAAACTTTTATCAGCCCACAGTTTATTTTATTATATATTTTTTTATTTTTCAACATATCATCATCCTTTTTTATTTATATGATACGAGAGAAAGACTTCTTTGTGAATAATCAATGTATTAAATGTGAACTAAGGCTAAATTTTTTGCTATATACTACATAAAAATTATTGATTTAAGTTTAATCTCCAAAAATAGCATGTATATTAGTCCGGTTAGAAGCTTATGGGAGAAAAAGTGACAAATTACACACATAAGCTCTTAAGATTTCCAAATAATCCTTGTTTATCCAACTCTGCCTTAACCTCTATTCATTTTTCGTTCTTCGCAAATATTCGCGAACGCCTTAGTCTAAATGTTAAGGAACAAGCTAGAGCTCAACACGCTCGATCGAGTCAAAATTTACTCTTATTCTACCAAGCAGGAAAGTCAAAATTGTGACAAAACACTTATTTTATTTTTGAAAATTTTTAATTTTTTTTCATTTTTTGGTATTTTTCAAAAATTTTGGTGGTAAAAACGGGCTTACGTGAAAACAACGACTGCAGGCATAATCAAATCGAAGATCCCCCCATACTAGACTAAACATTGTCCTCAATGTTTTACGAAGGGCCTCTAGTAAATCTATAGCGTTTATTAAGTATGCTTAAAGATAATCGTTAGTCGATATGGAATTTTTGATTCTGATTACCCAAAATTTTTTGGGATAAAAAAAAAATAAAAAAAAGTTGAGGATTTGAAGCTCTTGTGATCGAAGGACAAAAAACTGTGTGATCGGAGAGGCTTCAAAAATCCTAGGAAATCTGGTCAATACAACACAAAACACCAAACACGGAAAAGGAAAAAGCGAGCCTCCTCACACAACAAAACACTTATTCATTACTACCATACTACTACTACGATTTTAATTGGATAAGCATGAGTTGCCACCCACGAAGCGCTTGTTTTAGGTCAACTTAGGCTTGACCTAATTCCCCTTATATTGAGTTTGTTCAAGGGGGATAAAGTGGGAGACACGGAAACATCCAAAGATAGATGTCCTCTTGGTAAGAGCAAGTAAAAATCTCCATCGGGCTTTTCAACGAATTTTGGTGACTTTGAAAGCTCTTGTTCCCGATGAGATTGTTCCGGGAGAAGAGAAGGTATGAAACTCTTTTAGAAGTGAGAATCCCAGGGTTGATAACTTTTTGCCTCATTTTCGGATGAAACGATAGTACTGCTCCAAGCCCCGGGAACTTCTTTTGTGAACGAAAGTTCATAAAGAGAAAGAGGGGATTAAAATCCTCAAGTATTAAGAAGCATTAGTGGTCTTCTTTACATTTTATCTGTGTTGCCCAAAGTTGATGACTTCAAAGAGGTTCTCAAGAGTAAGTATACCGATTAAATACCTTGGCCTTGTTGTTTGGTCGAAGGCAAGCATCAACCTCGGAAAATCCTCATAGAAAAAAACCGAAGTCACACTGGGGAAAGAAGGACATTTTTTGATTTAGGAAGATAAGTTCAATCAATCAGAGTAGTCTTAGACTCTTTGATTTTCTCTTTTGAAGTCAATGGGATCATTATAAGTATCATCATTAACGGGTTCAAGATCAAAGATATTATCATCATCCCATAATGTTGGGGATGAGTAATAAAGATCATCATCAACATCATCATATAATGGTGGAGATGAATAATCGAGAGCATGTTCATCGGTGAACATCTTGAGAATGGTAACAACAAGATCGTTATCGAGAGAATAGTTTGCTAATGGAGATTGAGTAAACAAACATTTCACTTCTTTAATAACGTCTTCCGGAGTCATATCATCATTTCCCGGTGGAAATGAATCAATAAGAGCGAGTTCATCGGCGAACTCCTCGGGGATAGCTTTAACAAGATTGTCATTTCCTGGTGGAAATGAGTCACTAGCAAGATAAGCTTTGAATTCTTCCTAAATTAATTCACTTTCTTCTAAGGAGATAAGTGTGGGAGAAGGAAAAGTGGTACTGCCACTTAAGAGATTATCATGAGTTAGAGGGAGATCTTTTTTAGAATCAAAGTTTATCATTTTCTCAATTACCATGTCTCCCTCCGGATCAAAGATATCATACTTAACTTCCAGTGAAGTTAAGTCAGTATGAGAAGTGAGAGAAGAAGTGGGATTGCCACTTGGGTGATTTGTTTCAAACAAATCTTCATGAATTTCTTCATGTGAAACATTGTAGATATCAATCATGTTGATTGATTCTTGATGAGGTTCGTTTGAATAGCTTGAAGTGTCCTTTCTCATGTTCAAGATTAGTTTTTCATTACCGTCACGGAGAATCATTTCTTCTCCATGAACGTCAATAAAAGCACGAGCGGTCCGTAAGAAAGGTCTTCCCAAGATGAAGGGGACACGAGGATCGCTTTCGTAATCAACAATGACAAAATCAGCAGGGAATGTGAACTTTCCAACCGGAATAAAGACATCTCTTGCAATTCCTTTCGGAGTACAAATATCTCGGTTAGCTAGTTCAAGAGTCATTTGGGTGGGAATAAGCTCAGGTAAACCTAAATCTTTCCATACGGAGAGTGGCATCAAGTTTATTCTAGCACCTAGATCGGCTAGGGCTTTGCACTTGAGCTCATTAAAATCACACGGAATGAGAAATTTCCCAGGGTCACCTAGCTTTTTAGGAAGCTTCTTTAGGATAACCGCGAAGCAATTTTCACTAACGGGTGTATTTGCCAATTCTATAAGCTTCTCCTTATTGGAAAGAAGACTCTTAGCGTCTTTTGATATTTCGGATAAGATATTAATGCATCGGCAAGAGTGATGTTGATATGAAGCTGTTTAAACATTTGCCAGAATTTGTGAATTTGAACATCATCCTTTTATTTTTCGTAGTATTCTCTTGGTACATTCTAGTATGGATAAGGATATTCGGAGGGACGAGGATCCTATGATGAATCACAAAATTTCTTTGTTTAGCTTTTTGATAGAGGAGGTGGGACTTGATGGTAAACTCACCATGTTCCGGGTCCGTGAAAGTCTCCTCTACACGTTCATCCTCCTCCAGATTAATGAATGAAGGAGGCATAGGAACGGAAGGTCCATCAAGAACAAGACCACTTCAGGTGGTAATTGCTTTCAATTCACCTTTCAGGTTAGCAATGGTGTTGCTCGGGAGAGATCCCATACCCGATGAAGAAGCGGTATTCATTTTGATAAAGTTACCTAGCATACTTTCAAGCCTTTGATTCGAAGTAGCCAAGTTGTTCATTTGAGTTTGCATTGAATTGATCTTGTTTTCATTAATCCTGATGTAGTTTGTTAATTCTTGCGATAAAGCAACCGGAGTGGTTGGGTTTATTCTGGGGCTGATAATTTTGAACCTGATTTGATTATGATTACACCTGAAAAAACTGATTTCTACCCTGATTGTTACTTTGAGTTGTTTCCATGATTCCGGTTTTGGTAAGGCTGGATCCTGGTTATTTTGATTTGACTGCTTCAGTTTTGGTTTTTGATTTCACATTTAAACCCTAGTGGTCCGAGATAATTGTCTGAATGATAGCTAAGCAGATTGCGGTTACCTTGAGGTTGGTAGGAATTACCACCTTGATTGTAGGCTCCCACAGCATATACGTTCTGATTTTGGCCAACGGTGGCTGGACAATCATTGTAAGAATGAGGACCACCACAAGTCTCGCAACTCGGTGTTACGGTATTAACTTGTTGGTTTGTTTGAAGCATTCTTGTTAAGTTCCTATTCATTTTCTTCATTTGAGCTGAAGGGACGCTATTTTCGGATTAGAAGATTGAAAAGAACTCGATGACTAATTCCGTTGAGCAGAAGTATCCCGATCATTGTGATGGGTGGTTATATTTTTCGTTGAGATCATAACACTCTCGGGGCGCTTTTCATAAAGTCCCGCCGGCAGCTGCATTGATGGTATCACGATGCCTTAATGTTAGCCCGTTATAGAAGGTATCTATTTGAGTCACGGGTAACATGTTGTGGTTAGGACATCGATCAATTGAAAGCTTATAACGTTCCCAAGCTTCGAATAACGACTCATCGGGTCTTTGACGGAAATTTGTAATATCATTTCTCAACTTGGTCACCATAGAGGGTGGGAAGTATTTTCCGAGAAATATTTTTGCCATTTGGTCAAAAGAGTTGATAGAATTCCTTGGCAAATGATCAAACCATTCGGCGGCACGATCTTGCAAGGAGTAAGGGAAGAGATGTAGACGAAGGGCGTCATCGGAGACCCCATTCACTTTCATGCTTTGGGTGACATGCAAAAATTTGTCGAGATGCTTGTTGGCATCATCACCCGACCCGCGAAATGGACACGAATTTTGAACTTGTTGAATCATGTCATTCTTAAGTCCAAAAGTCGTTGCTTGAATTGCAACCGGAGCAATTGGTCCATCTCGACCATCTAAAGACGGTTGGCACAACTCCTCCATAGTCCGGAGGTCGGGAATTGGTAAACCACCTCCTCCGACGGGAGGTGGTCCGGCACCACCGGCTCCATTAGCGGCCATGTTAACTACGGGAGGATTATCAAAAGGTTCTTCAAGATTAAAAGGTTCAACAACTACCGGTGGGGCTTGTTGTTGATGACAGTTTTGATTACGAGACTGAGAACGAGTGCGTATGCACTTAAAGTATAAAAAGAAAATTTACACTATTTTTTTTTAGTTTTTTCAACAATTTTTTTTTTCACAGTCTATTTTAATTACGGACAACGAGATAAGACACTTAAACCTAATAATCAACAAGCTTCTCGGTAGCTCTTTAAAAGAATTAACTTTTAAAGGTGAGCCGTACGTCGCTAGTGACAAAAAAGGTAAGTTTTAAATCTTTGGTTCGGGAACTTATTAATGGATAATACTTCATTTGAAAGTATTATATGTTGGTGTTCTTTTACCAACTTGATGATTTTTATTGATAATTAAGGACAATTTTTTTTATATTTTTGATTTTTCTTGATTTTTTTGGTTTTTATATATATAAATATACTAATAAAAGAAAATGAAAAATATTTTTGTATTTTTTTTTATAAAGAAAATAACTCCACAAGGAAGGATCTTCAAAGCACTAATTGTCAAAACATTCGTATGTTATTTATATGCCACCTATAACTTTTAAATAATAACTATGTTGTTTTCCAATCTGGTTCCGCGTGGTTTAAAACAATAACTATTACGAACAATAAACTTATCTACACTCATATATACTGCTACTTTTTATTATTTTTCAATTGCTCACAACAAAATTCTATCCATATAAAGCCATGTTATTTATATGGCCTTTTTTATTAAGAAAGCACTCCAAAGCTACATTAAGCAATTCTCCTCATCAAAAAGACGATTAACTACACATGAAGTTTTATGTGAGTCTTCTAAATTCATGACCAATTACGTAGTATTATTTAATCTTACCATTATACTAAAAAGAAGGTACGTTTATTTTAATATGCAGGTCCACGAGAACAAGGAAATTTACTCCATTTAATTTTACGTAATCAATTGGTATCATCACATGTAAATTTTATCTTTTTTACTTGTATGGTTTTGTTTGTAGGTTATAGGCAGAGAACATGTTTGAAGAAGAGTTGGTGCTAATCTTAAGGCGTCGGAAATCTATGATCTCATGCAAGCAGTAAGCCTTAAACCATACACTTATTTTCAGGTTTAATAAATCTTATTAGTGGCTTTATAGTTGATACTACATTACAATCATTAACCAACCATCATCACCAACAAAAGAACATATAAACCAAAGCATTGTTGAGACAAGACGCAATCTATATTAGATGGGTAAAAATACCTAAACTGACAATAATATCATTTGTAGATCAAATAAAAGAACGCGGATTACTCCTTGTAGTGAGTGCACACTTATTAGGGTGATACAAGTTCAAATGGGAAGTCAAATAAAGTCAACAAGAAAGTCAAAGTATGGAAAGTCAAACTCTCAGTTTGTGCGGGAAATTCTGTTACGTTTAATCCTTCACTCTAGTTACTCTATAAATACCCCTTAGCTGGTTCATTTCTCATTCATTGTCAATCTTGTAATTCATTCTCTCTCTAATTCTACTTCATCAATTCCATAACAAACATTTAGCTAATTTCGATTGCAATTCTTGGTTGTTTGTGATCCTGATTAGTTAGATTCCTTATTCGAGTTAGTTACTTATATAAGTGTCTATCAATTGGTATTCAGAGCCACATCTTGGTTACCTTCCACCATTAATGGTAGAATTCTGATTTTCAGTTAGTTTGTTGGAATTCTGTTAGGTTGTTACAATTCTGTTAGAAGAAACCGTCAGTCTGTTACACCAATTTTGTTCTTGATCATTAGATCACCACCATACACACATCAATTTTGGTCACTCTAGACCATCTGTCCAATCACAAATACGTTCTTGATTCATTCCATTTCCATTTCACAAAAACGTTTAGTTTAGGTATTGTATGGTGGATTCTTCTTCTAGTGTAACTGATTTTTTCTTCTTAGAGCAGTAATTGTAACATTCCAATGGTAGGGACAAGGAATACTAGTATTGAGCATGTTGTTGAGCCACATGTTCAAAACTGGGTCAACAATCAGATAAATGATCAATTGACAAGATTTAAGGATTAGGTCACTATTACTATTCAGAATGCAATAGCTACTACATTGATTGGTCCTGCTATGGATACATTAAGGCGTAATGGTGAGGGTACAAGTAGGGGAACACAGCCACAGTTTACCAGGATAACTAAGATAGAATTCCTTAAATTTAGGAGTAAAGATGTGAGAGGGTGGTTGTATAAATGTGTGCAATTATTTGAGATTGATCAGGTTACAGACCCTCATAAGGTACAATTGGCTTCAATTCACCTTTATGATACTGCTAGCTTATGGCATAGACAGTTTGTGAAACATATGGGTGAAAATGCTAGTTGGAACTCATTCAAAGAAGTTATTCTATTGAGATTTGGAAGTGCTTATGATGATCCCATGGCTGAGATTAAGAATCGTAGGCATGTAGGAACTATAAAGGAATATCAAAATGCATTTGATAAGCTGAATAGCAGAGTGGATTTGCCTAAAGATCAGCAAATAAGCTTCTACATTGCTGGTTTACAGAGTGAGATAGAATTGGTAGGAGAATGTTTAGGCGTAAGACTTTGGCTGAGGTGTACAATTTGTCAAAGATCCAAGAGGATGCTCTTAAGTTGAATAAGCATAGGTATAGACCACCTTTGTTACCCACTCCTAGATTCATCACTAATCAAAACACACAGTCTCCTCAGAACAGTGCTATAGTGAAGCAAACTCCTGTCCCAGACACTACTTTAGCTGCCAAGAGTAGTTTCAATACACCCTATCCTAAGAGACAATTGATACAAAAAGTATTTCAAGAGAGGAAGGCAAAGAATTTATGCTTTTACTGTGATCAAAAGTTTACACTATGTCATTCATGTAGGGGTTAAGTCTTTAATGTAGAAGTTGTAGCAGATCCTGTTGACACCTGTCATAATGATAGTATACTTGAACCTAGGAAAGATATAGTGTAGGAGGAAGGGACAGGGGAAATTATTGAGTTCACTCTACTAATTTCTTTACATGCCCTAAATGGTGTGGAGTCTTTTCAAACCATGAGAGTAACTAGACATGTTGGGAAGCAGACCTTGCACATTCTAATTGATACTGGGAGCACACATAACTTTTTGGATGTTGATAAGGCCAAAAAGTTAGGTTGCCATTTAAGTAGTACTTGCCCTTTGAATGTGGACATACCTGGTGGAGCTCAGTTGACTAGCAGGAACTTGTGTAAGCAATTTGCTTAGAAAATGCATGGAGAAGACTTTGTGGTGGATGCAATGGTGTTACCTTTGGGGGGATGTGACATGGTTTTGGGAGTTCAATGGTTGTCTACATTAGGCAACATTATGTTGAATTTTAATGGAATTCAAATACAAGGGAAGGAAAGTAGCTTTAAGAGGCATAAGGAAACCAGGGTTGCAATAGATGGAAGGATCTAGGGTGCCTAAATAAACTGCTCAGTTGTCATCTATGGTCTTATGTGTGTATCCTTCCACAGCTTTGAACATGGTCTCTGTTACTACTACAGAGGTATTCCTATTCCTATCTCTAATCTACTCTCTCATTTTGATGATGTGTTTACTGTTCCAACTTCCTTACCATTAATGAGAGAGTATGACCACAAGATTGTTCTTAAGAAAGGAACTGAACCAATTTTTAGTAGACCTTACAGACATCCTCCTACTTAGAAGGATGCCATTGAGGTGATGGTAAAGGAACTACTGGAAAGTGGAGTAATTAGACCTAGCCAAAGTCCTTTCTCTTCACCAGTAGTTATGGTAAAGAAAAAAGATGGTACATAAAGAATGTGCATTGATTATAGGAAGTTGAATGATCAAACAATCAAAGACAAGTTCCCTATTCCAATAATTACAGAATTAATTGATGAATTGCAAGGCTCATAGTACTTTTCAAAGTTGGATTTGATATCTAGTTATCATCAAATCAGGATGTGCCAAGATGATGTGGAAAAGACAGCTTTCAAAACTCATGAAGGACATTATGAGTTTTTAGTTATGCCCTTTGGGTTGACTAATGCACCTTCTACTTTACAAGCTTTGATGAATTCTGTTTTCAAGGATTACCTCAGGAAATTTGTCCTAGTCTTCTTTGATGACATACTGGTTTACAGTCATGATTTGAGGTCTCATGTGAACCATTTGGAGTTGGTTCTTCTGCTTTTAAGACAACACACATTATTTTCCAAAAAAATCTAAATGTGTGTTAATGTCAAGAAGGGTGGAGTACCTGCGCCATGTAATCACAGGTGTAGGGGTAGCCATAAATGACACTAAGATTGATGCAATGAGGCACTGGCCAACACATACTAATATCAAGAAATTAAGGGGATTCTTTGGTCTCATAGGCTATTACATAAGATTTATCAAAGGATATGCCTTAATTAGTCAACCACTGACTAAGTTGTTAAAGAAAAATGCTTTTGTGTGGACTGAAGAAGCCTAGTCTACATTCTTACAACTCAAGGAAGCGATGATAAATGCTCCTGTTCTTAAGTTGCCCAATTTTGAGGAAGTGTTCATAGTAGAGTTTGATGCATCAAGAGAAGGCATCAGTGCTGTATTGCAGCAAGCAGACCATCCTATTGCTTACTATAGTAAAACATTAGCTCTCAGGCATCACAGTTTATCTACCTATGAAAAAGAGCTACTTGCAATCATTCAAGCTTTGGATAAGTGAAGGGGGTATCTATTAGACAGGCATTTCATAATTAAGACTGATCAAATGTCTTAGAGGGGTTCTTATCCTAAAATTTTAAAAGAAAACGCAACATTAGCTTTTGTGCATGCAAAAGTCAGTGGCAACGGTCGTGTATAGCCAAAGATATACAGTTACATTTTATAAATCTATCTATTATATTATAAGATTGAGTCCTCCTCATTAAATTGGAGGCTTCAAGAGGAGTACCCCAAGCCTAGGTTGATGTACACAAAAAACCAAATTTAAGTCCATCAAGAAGTACCCCAAGCTTATATTGGTGTACAAAAATGAATGTGAAGATACTCATAAATTTTCGGTTGAAAAAATTAAAGAGATGAAAGACGAAGAACGAAGTGTAAATGATTGCAAACAGAAAGTTTAGCATAATAATGACCAAATAATTGTTCATCTATAAAAACCCATTTACTTTCACTTTTCTTTTCACCTCACAAAACAAAACACAATAACACCTCTCCATCGTTCCGGAAAAAAAACCTCACCAACACCGGACCAAACATACCATCGAACTACAAATCGCTACTACATAAACCGCCAGAACCTCAACATCAACACTACCACTTATTCAATTTTAGAGGGTAAATTTTACAAGCGTTTTTCTAAACATTTATCTTTGGTAGATCAAAAACATTTTATTCAGATCTACTTATTAAAATTTTTTTGTTCTTTTAACACCTATGCTAGCAACCGATCGTTTGAACAGTCGTTGGTTTCTCGCTGCGGAAAAAAAAGTTGCCGCCGAGTCATCCACCAACAGGAAAATCACTCCTCCAACAACTAAAAAGGAGTTTATAATGTTTCTGAAGCCATTTGTGGAAAATTTTCTAAAGAAATCTATTACTATTTATTAAAGATGTTTAAAGTTTTTCTTTATACATTTTACTGATTTTATTTGTCGAATCTGAATTTTGTTTGTCATCTTTTTTATAATATGCGTTTTTTTATTATGATCACAAGCCACGACTTTCCGCCGGTGACCTGCCGTAAAAAACAATTGCCGCCGCTGAGAACCTCGCTGCCAGTCGATCTGTTGTCGGAGATACGATTAGCTTACATCTAAAGTTGCTATTAATAATTGTTACAAAAGTTCATTTTTAAACTTTGAAATCATAGTTTTTACTGATAATGTGTAAAGATCATCAGAGCATTCTGATTTAAACTTTCGTTGTGTCCTAAATAAATTTCACAAGCACATCGAATGTTTTTCAAATCATGTTTTTGCCAACAGGTCTTCTACGGTACTTAATTGTATTAAGAAGTAAAACGCTGAACAAGGAATTATACGGTATAGTCAGCAGATAGTAACTGTACTGACTCACTCTTTACCATTCCATTACGGACATCTGGTTTAGAGAACAGCAAGCATACGGAAATCTGATACTTCGGTATTGGAGGACTTAAAGGCTTTGAGCTGGAAAACCTGTCAAGAAGGTTCTTTATTGAATCTATCTGATCACAGGTGCAGTATTCGTACTGTATGGTAATCGACTCACCATGTTTCTAAAACAAAGAGTTGACTACTCCAGAGCAAACGGCTACTGGTAAAGAGATATCAAATCCGTTCCTAGCTGATAGTTTGCTAAAAACTATAAGGTTATCATTGCACCTTGTTATTGCAACAAAGCATTGACTAGTCCATAGCAAACGGCTCATGGTAAAGACATATCAAATCCGTTGATAGCTGATAGTTTGCTAAAAACTATATTGTTCATACTCAAAGGTTTGAAGACATCAAGAAAGCTAAGTAAATGAAGCTTCCGCACCTCTGAAATCAAAGTCTTCTTCAAAATATTAAAGATCTGAAGAATTGAAGAAGAAAGATCATAAAAGCTTTCATGATTACAGCAAGTATGAGCATGTCAGACTAAAGTTCAGCATATGGCAAAACCAAGAAAAGATCACATATACTTCAAGCAAATCAGAGATCAAGATCGAACGTTAAAGATTGGATTACTGGTGAAGCATCTGAATATCAAGTGATGAACCGCAAAGACAGCGAGCTAATATGCTATGAATTCAAATATGTACGCTACGAAGACCTCACTTAGGGGGAGATTGTTAGAAACACAATTTCACAGTCTAACAAGTGAAGCTCGGTCTTGAAGAAAATTGGCGTTTCATAGCTCGTTAGTTAGTTAATTAATTGTAATGTTTTAATGATGTAAACGGGCCAAGATGCAAAAAGCCCAGATAAAGCCCACAAAGGCCTCCTAGGCCGATCCCCTTTAGAGTATAAATACTCTATGTTTTTTCTCATTTTTAGGTTAGCTAGTCAATATTCATTAGGGTTTTATTTTTGTATCTAGCCACCAAAAACATCTTTCAATTTTTCAATCAATCCTTGTTTAATTTAATCTCTTGATTCTACATATCATTGTTAAAGATTATGATTGAATGATCATGGAACCTACAATTGGTATCAAGAGCCTTCAAGATTGATGATTTGATTTGGTTTTGTGTTTTTATTTTTTTGGGTATTCGGCTATAAACAAAAAAAAGGGGATTCGATTTTTTTTTTGGTTTGTTTGTTTTCATTCTTGATTCATAGATGGTTTATGGTTAATCTAATATCATAAAAACCATCTCGTTAGCAATCAAAGACTTGGTGATTTTTTTTCTTCTCTTTTTGGTTCGAAAATTATAAAGAAAAAAAAAGAGCATTGATCAAGTTTTGTGGGTTGGATTGTGATATACAAGTTCGTATTATACTAATAACATCTCTTTCCGCGATTTATTAAAGTGTTACAGGTTACTCGTGGTGATTTTGCAAGAAAAAGGGTGTTTGGATTCGTTCATGTGTCAACCGAACGAGTTAAAGCATTCTCGAGCCGAACTAGTGAAACCTGTTAGACGAATAAGTGGCCCAAGCCCAATTGTGGGCTTGTGGTCCATTAGGGTTAGGTTTGATGTTGC
The DNA here is from genome assembly GCA_026074375.1 of Tanacetum coccineum. Lineage (NCBI taxonomy): Eukaryota > Viridiplantae > Streptophyta > Magnoliopsida > Asterales > Asteraceae > Tanacetum > Tanacetum coccineum. The sequence continues at coordinate 19,937 of BQNB010095041.1, forward strand.
TTATTTACAAAGCTATCTATTTATTATAAATGATTATGCATTCTTATGTAATTTTCAGATCAATCAAATTACAAATCTATCTTAATAATGGTCATCAGGCATTTCACTAGTCCGTCCACAAACACCTGTAATCATCAAACCTCACCTCGATTTAACAGTCGAACTCATCACTCTGCCATGACAAACTCGAATACACCACCACCCCCTCCTGCCCTTACTTTGGTTGAAAAACTCTACGCGGTACATAACATCAATAGTCTCGTACCCGAAAAACTCGATCTTCAGGAATCGAACTACTCCACATGGAGTTACTTTTTCAAAGGGCACTACAGCAACTTTAACGTGCTAAACCACATCGATGGATCGACGTCCACATCTGATCCACCAACCCCGACGAATGGGGATACGGCTGACTCCATCGTAAAATCATGGATCTTTCTTACCCTTTCTCCAACGCTTCGGAAAAGGATGATCAACACCAACCCTGCTTCGGCTAAAGCCGCCTGGGACACCATCGAAACCATCTTCCAAGAAAACAAAAGGACACGTACCGTTGCTTTAAAAGGTGAACTACGTGTCATACAAATGGGCGACGACACACCAGACGCCTACTTTTCCAAGATTGATTCCATTATCACTCTTCTTACCGACCTTGGCTCGACCATGGATGATGACGATATTGTCACCTATGCCATCAACGGCCTAAGTGAAAAATACGGAAGCCTTGCTCAAATAATTGCTCACAAAGATCCCTTTCCTGACCTAGCAACTGTTCGCACCATGGTCACGACTGAGGAGATGCGTCTCCGGTCTAAGCAACCGATACTCTCTACCTCCACTACATCAAGCTCACCACAAGTGCTTCTTGCTACATCCCAACCACGGATTCAAGACAACCGCAACAATCGTGATCGCGATGCCCGTAATGAGAACAAGACCGAGATCTGCCGCAACTTTGGCCGAGGTTATTGCCGCTGGGGGACGAATTGTCGTTTCATTCATGCCTCTCCAAAAGGCACCAACAACCCACGCCCGAACTCATCTCAACATAATACTCGCTCCATGCAACAAGGGCCTAGACACACTGGTCTTAATTCAGCCAGCCAACAACACCTTCTATCCCTCATTCAGGCCCAACAAAACCTATTGGCCCAGTATGGCTTATCCATTTCGCAGGGTCAGCAACCAGTTCAACATAACAACACAATGGGCTTAAGGCCCAATGCCCCTCCAGGATTTCAGCAAACACAACCACACCAGCCCACGTTCGGGTTCAATGGCCACCAGCAGGCCCTCTACTCGGCTGCTGTACAAAACCAATATGCCTCCTCGGGTTCGACTAGTCAAGAGACACAACTGCCACATGCTTTTAATACTTTGACCTTACAGGATCCGGCTAACTCAAATTGGAACATGGATACTGGTGCGTCATCTCACCTTAACTCTTCAGTTAATAATCTTAGTACTATTTTTAATTCTCGCATATATCCATCTGTTCTTGTTGGTGACGGGAAATCTATTCCTGTCACCAACACGGGCCATAGCACGCTACCAACTCCCTACCGTACACTTCACTTAAATAATGTTCTCATTACACCCAATATTGTCAAAAACTTAATTTCTGTACGTCAATTCGTTCGTGAAAATAAATGTACAATTGAATTGTGGTTTTCTGTAAAGGATTTCTAGACCCCTCAAATTCCTCCTCAGATGTGACAGCACGGGTGAACCTTTATCCCAGTCACGTCCTCCGTCGTACCTCAGCTTTCTGGATGTACAGCAAACTGGGCACCAACGACTTGGTCATCCGGGAAGTGAAGTGCTACGTTCGTTAGTTTCTAATAATTTAATTTCATGTAATAAGACACAGTCTTCCGTGCTTTGCCATGCTTGTCAGCTTGGCAAACACGTGAGGCTTCCTTTCTCACTTTCAGAAACTATTGTTAAGGCTCCTTTTGATATTATCCATTCTGATTTATGGACATCTCCTCTTACTAGTGTTTCGGGTATTAAATATTATGTCTTGTTTCTTGATCATTTCTCACATTACTTATGGGTGTACCCTTTACGACATAAGTCGGATGTGTTGTCCAAATTTATTCACTTTCGTGCTTATGTTAAGAACCATTTTAATTGTGACATTAAATCTTTGCAATGTGATCATGGAGGTGAGTTTGACAATACTGCCCTTCACCAACTATTTGTGACCAATGGTATTTCCATTCGTTTCTCTTGTCCCAAGACTTCACAACAAAATGGAAAATCTGAACGAATGATACGCACCATCAACAACATGATTCGTACTTTACTTTTCCAAGCTCACCTGCCACCTACATTTTGGGTTGAAGCTCTTCACATGGCCGCCTACCTCTTGAACATCTTACCCTCCACCGCCATCAACAATGAAATACCTCACACTCGCCTTTTTAAAACAACACCGAACTATGCGGATCTTCGTGTTTTTGGTTGCCTTTGCTATCCTCATCTTCACACAAATCACAAACTTGAACCACGGGCTACACCCGCAATTTTTCTGGGATATCCGACAAATCACCGCGGATATCGATGCCTAGACTTAAACACGAACAAAATCATCTTATCCCGTCATGTAACATTTGATGAGACAGTTTTCCCATATGGATCTATGACTCCTCATGACTCACCCTCGTACACATTTTTGGACACTTCGCCCAACATCATACATCAACACATCATATCCAAACTCACTTCTGCATCACCACTTCCCACCACCACTATAACATCTACTGCTGCTCCACCCAGTCCACCACGAAGCCCACTCCAACCGGCTCACCAAACACATGAGTCTAGCCCACTTCCCCACTCACCAAACGTCCAGCCCACATCAAACGCATCCACTGAAACAACTATTCCTACACACAACCACAATAATCCCACCTCGACTCACCCCATGGTCACTCGCTTTCGTGTCGGTACTAATCGTCCCACTCAACGTTTTAACTTACACGTGTCCACCATATCACCTATTCCTAAGTCCTATCCAATTGCTTTTCGTGACCCAAATTGGTATCGTGCTATGCTTGATGAATATACTGCTTTAATTAAAAATAATACTTGGATTCTTGTGCCTCGGCCACCGGACGCGAACATTGTTCGTTCTATGTGGCTTTTTCGGCATAAGTATAACGCTGATGGTACCCTCAGTCGGTACAAGGCTCGTCTTGTTGCAAATGGTAGCACTCAACTTGCAGGTATTGATGTGGATGAGACATTTAGTCCGGTTGTCAAACCGGCTACTATTCGGACAGTACTCAGTCTAGCCATTTCTAGACATTGGCCGGTTCACCAGCTTGATGTCAAGAATGCCTTTTTACATGGATCGTTATCAGAGACTGTATACATGCACCAACCTCCTGGTTTCCGGGATCCGCAGCATCCAGATCATGTTTGCCTTCTCCAGCGATCTCTTTATGGGCTTAAACAGGCCCCTCGGGCCTGGTTTCAGAGATTTGCGGCTTATGCTGCTCGGGTTGGGTTTCATCATAGTCGCTGTGACTCTTCACTCTTCATCTACAGACAGGGGGCAGACACTGCTTACTTGCTTTTATATGTTGATGATATTGTTTTGACTGCATCTTCTTCTGATCTGTTACAGCAGATTATCACTTCTCTTCATGCAGAGTTCTCCATGACTGATTTGGGCTCACTTAATTATTTCTTGGGCATTTCTGTGACTCGTAATGCTTCGGGGATGTTTCTATCTCAACAAAAGTATGCGACTGAGGTTCTTGATCGGGCTGGTATGCTTAATTGTAAACCGTGTCGTACACCTGTTGACACGGACTCCAAACTTTCTGCAGATGGTGCTCCTATTTCTGACTCTACATTATATCGCAGCCTAGCCGGGGCCTTACAGTATCTCACCTTTACCCGGCCTGACATTTCATATGCTGTTCAGCAGGTCTGTCTCTTTATGCATGACCCCCGAGAGCCTCATCTCTCTGCTCTCAAGAGGATCTTACGGTATGTGCGTGGCACCTTGTCCTATGGATTACAGCTTTATTCCTCTACGACGTCATCTTTAGTGGCTTACTCAGATGCGGATTGGGCGGGTTGTCCCACTACTCGTCGATCAACCTCTGGTTATTGTGTTTTTCTTGGCAACAATCTTCTCTCCTGGTCATCGAAGCGCCAATTTACTCTCTCTCGATCTAGTGCTGAGGCTGAGTATCGGGGTGTTGCCAATGCGGTTGCTGAAACTTGCTGGTTACGTAATCTATTACGTGAACTTCATACACCTCTAGCCACTGCTACACTTGTCTATTGTGACAATGTGAGTGCCGTCTATCTCTCTTCTAATCCCGTGCAACATCAATGCACGAAGCATATCGAGATTGACATTCACTTTGTTCGGGATATTGTTGCTACCGGTGCTATACGGGTTCTACACGTCCCGTCACATTATCAGTATGCGGATATCTTCACTAAAGGTTTACCTACTAGTTTATTTGATGAGTTTTGTACCAGTTTGAGCATTCGTTCATCTCCCGTTCAAACTACGGGGGAGTGTTAGACGAATAAGTGGCCCAAGCCCGATTGTAGGCTTGTGGTCCATTAGGGTTAGGTTTGATGTTGCTTATTTACAAAGCTATCTATTTATTATAAATAGATATGCGAACTAGAGAACCTTCTCAAACAGTATGAGTACATCTACTTTGAGAACGATCGAGATTGTCCTTCTGGAATCTACCGATCGTAGTTTAAAGTGAAAACAACTAGTTGGGATCGAAGGAGTAACATTTAGTGATAACCGAACGAGCCAAAACCTTTGAGGACCGATCGAGCTATATTCTTCTATCAAATACTTAAATATTATACTTAAAGATTATACTTAAAGTTTTATCTATTATACTTAAAGATTGAGTCAAGATACGGGTTCGACTTACAAAATCGGTTACCTGGCTATTTGCACATTTTCAAGACATAAGGCCTAAGTAGCTAATTATTATTCCATGATGTTTCTTGGCTATATGAAAAGGCTTAGGATCCTTAGGAACGCGAATATGCAGCAATGAGGTTTCAAGAGAACATGCTGCAGATCAAAAATTATTTGAGTTACTTATGAAGTTATACGATGCTTCGCATATGTAAAAGTCTGATTTTTCCCAAAAACTAAGCCCGGTGCAACGCACGGATTCGAACGCCTCGTATATTTAAAATTCAAAGATCTTAACCACAGAGTTGATTAATGCATTGTATATTTAGCAAGTGTTGATGCTTCATTATAATTACTCGACAATACAAATACCAGGATTTGTCTTTTGCATTAAATGCTCCAGGTCAGTCCGACTCGGGTGCATTTAATGCGTCGGGTCAACCCGACCCGGTCCGCCTCGGTTACTTGACCCGGGTGCATTTAATGCGTCGGGTCGACCTGACCTGGTCCGCCCCGTTTACTCCGCCCCGCCGGTATTTACGAAATAGCCCATCGGGTATTTACGAAATACCACCTTGCACTATGTGTCAAATTACGAAAACTACTTTTATTTTTAAAATTTTACAAAATACCCCTTCCCACTAATGGCTGTTAAGTAACGACTGTTAGTTTAATTATTTTTTTTTAAAAATTTACGAAAATAGTCATTGGGATCGGTCGTTACTTAACGACTGTTAACTTTTTATTTTTTGCAATTTACAAAAATAGCTCCGTTCGCCATAATAACACTGAAATAGCAATGAAAATCACCACCGGATCCACTTCCGCCAACCCAGAACGACGCCCGCTAATCATCCCGCAGCAGAGCGCGGGTCTACATCTTCGTTCATTACAGATTTCGTAGGTTAATATTACTGATATTTCATCTATGTTTTGAAATATATGCATTTGTCATTAGAGGCGGTTTAGAATTAGAATTTTGATATAGAAGATTTTGTAACTTTAATATAGAAACATGAGACATAAAAATAGATGCATTACAATATTTACTTTTATTAACTTGAATCAAAATAAATGCCTTGTTTAACATCTAAAAAACCCTCTAAAAATATACA